>JAZHYW010060681.1:0-42456 GCA_037355805.1 Ixodes ricinus | reverse complement strand
TCTACTTAAACAATAAAAAATCCCCTGCACCCCCCCCCCTCCGTCCCCCTCCGAATGCCTATTTAATGTATTCTGAAAAAAAGTTTAAACATTGCTACTTAAATACTGCACTCTAGGAATTGTGGTACTTAAAGGGAAACTCCGGTCCATATTTTTGATTTTGAGATTATGACTATTTTTAGCGCAGTCAGCGTCCCTGAATTGCAAGGTGTGAATTTTTTCTCGTTATTGTGCGTAGTTTTAAATATATCGACGCCTCAGAGTTTTGTTTGGAGCGCGGCCAACAAAACCAAAACTAGCCGCTCGAGGCCCCGGCAACACTGGAAATCGTGGACGTGACGTCAGGATCGTTCTCGTTCAACGAGTACGCAGGCCGAGTGGAACCTACTTCGGTTGCGCTAGCCTTCTAAAGATAGGAGGTGAGCTGATTGTTTTTTAATTCTGTATAAGTGGCAGTTATCCAGCATATGTAGCAAGAGTTAGTGCGTACACCCAAAAGATAGCGACTGAAAAACCCGTGAGCTCGTTACCCAGGCAGCACACTTTCTTGGGCCAGCTTGGGCCAATATTGGCGCTTGATTGTAGTAAGCGGGCCCAGCATCGCCCAAGGAATACGATCGTCCGCCAGCCCGGCACTTCATTGTATTTCCTGGCCCAAGGTTTCCATGCTACAGCCAGGGAAGGGCTTCCTTGGCTGGAGCTCGCATTTTCCCGGCCAGGGCCGGCCGATATAGACAGACCACTGCCAGGAAGTGCGTTTCCTTGGCTGGAGCTCGCATTTTCCCGGCCAGGGCCGGCCGATATAGACAGACCACTGCCAGGAAGTGCGTGTCCTTGGCTGGAGCTCGCATTTTCCCGGCCAGGGCCGGCCGATATAGACAGACCACTGCCAGGAAGTGCGTTTCCTTGGCTGGAGCTCGCATTTTCCCGGCCAGGGCCGGCCGATATAGACAGACCACTGCCAGGAAGTGTGTTTCCTTGGCTGGAGCTCGCATTTTCCCGGCCAGGGCCGGCCGATATAGACAGACCACTGCCAGGAAGTGCGTTTCCTTGGCTGGAGCTCGCATTTTCCCGGCCAGGGCCGGCCGATATAGACAGACCACTGCCAGGAAGTGTGTTTCCTTGGCTGGAGCTCGCATTTTCCCGGCCAGGGCCGGCCGATATAGACAGACCACTGCCAGGAAGTGCGTTTCCTTGGCTGGAGCTCGCATTTTCCCGGCCAGGGCCGGCCGATATAGACAGACCACTGCCAGGAAGTGTGTTTCCTTGGCTGGAGCTCGCATTTTCCCGGCCAGGGCCGGCCGATATAGACAGACCACTGCCAGGAAGTGCGTTTCCTTGGCTGGAGCTCGCATTTTCCCGGCCAGGGCCGGCCGATATAGACAGACCACTGCCAGGAAGTGCGTTTCCTTGGCTGGAGCTCGCATTTTCCCGGCCAGGGCCGGCCGATATAGACAGACCACTGCCAGGAAGCGCGTTTCCTTGGCTGGAGCTCGCATTTTCCCGGCCAGGGCCGGCTGAGATAGACCGGCCACTGCCAGGATGTGTGCTTCCCTGGGGATTCACTGAGATTCCCTGGCCCAACCAATACAAGAAACAGCCAGCGTTCGGCCATGTTGCCAGACCGCATATTTGTTCCTTCAAAGAAAAGTAGAAAAAACACATACTGCAACATTATCATCACCAAGACTGGCTCGCCCGTGAAGAGCCACCCTGGTCCGAGTTCTTTTTACCCATATAGCCAGAGCCAATGTCGAGCGAACATTCCCTGGCTGTTCTGAATGTTGAAGGAACGTTAAAACACCATTCAGAACGTTCTAGGAACGTTCTTATGTGAACATTCCCTACAAGGTAAGCTTCTCAACATTCTAGGAAGATTCGTTGGCGAACATTCGTATGCACTATGTTCTCGGAACATTCGCCTTCGAACATTCATGTGAGCAACATTCTTGGAACGTCGCTTGCGAACATTCCTAGAATTTTTGCAGGTGAAGCCAACTTTACGGAGCTCTCACGCAATCTGTGGTTCGAAACACCATCCACTATATGCCACTTTGTGCCAAAAATTTGCAAATTAAAGGGAGTTTCTGGAAACTTAGCATAAGAGATCAGTTTTATCTTATACGAGTCTACCGAGGAATGTGATATAAGGTGTAGAAGAAAAGCAATGGTTTTCAAAACTTGATAACGAACTTGCCACTCACTAGAGGTGCAGTTTCGAATAGACCCGATTTTTAGCATGTGGGTGGGTTATTACTTTAAAACGAAAAGGTATATCCTGCAGTTGCGTGTGGGATGCCATGTCTATCTGTTCTTAAGCTCGGAGTGAGTAATCAGTTATGTGTGCGGTACATGTTGAATCAGAGAAGTTGACAGGTAGGAGTACAGTTAGTACATGCTCAGGCTGGTGCGCTGGGAAAGCGGGAATCTTGTGCCTGCGCCTTCTAGACACATGTTTGATTAAAAGCTATTGATCGCCCTGTGAGGATCTTTACCATATCCATATATGTAGTACGGCTCATTGGTGCTCCGAAGCAAACCGTAATAGTAGAAGCTTATGTACTTTTGAACATCCCCGGAATGTTCTCAGAACATTCTCGTGCTACGTCGGGATTGGCTGACCCGGAAGCAGCCACGTGGCCTGGGCTGTATTTACCCCGTATATCCAGGATTGGCTGACCCGGAAACAGCCACCCTGGCCCAGGCTGTATTTACAGGATGGAGCCCAGATTGGCTAGACGGGGAATTGCAGCTTACTGCCAATCTTGGCATGCCAGGTTGGCTCTAGCTGAAGCCTTGGTGCAAAACAAGCATGGCCCAAGGAAAGTTTCCTTGGCTGCCCAACCTGGCGCGAGCTAGAGCCAGGGTATTGTGCTACTTGGGACCATCCACTATATGCCACTTTGTGCCAAAAATTTGCAAATTAAAGGGAGTTTCTGGAAACTTAGCATAAGAGATCAGTTTTATCTTATACGAGTCTACCGAGGAATGTGATATAAGGTGTAGAAGAAAAGCAATGGTTTTCAAAACTTGATAACGAACTTGCCACTCACTGGGTATGTAGAGGTGCAGTTTCGAATAGACCCGATTTTTAGCATGTGGGTGGGTTATTACTTTAAAACGAAAAGGTATATCCTGCAGTTGCGTGTGGGATGCCATGTCTATCTGTTCTTAAGCTCGGAGTGAGTAATCGGTTATGTGTGCGGTACATGTTGAATCAAAGAAGTTGACAGGTAGGAGTACAGTTAGTACATGCTCAGGCTGGTGCGCTGGGAAAGCGGGAATCTTGTGCCTGCGCCTTCTAGACACATGTTTGATTAAAAGCTATTGATCGCCCTGTGAGGATCTTTACCATATCCATATATGTAGTACGGCTCATTGGTGCTCCGAAGCAAACCGTAATAGTAGAAGCTTATGTACTTTTGAACATCCCCGGAATGTTCTCAGAACATTCTCGTGCTACGTCGGGATTGGCTGACCCGGAAGCAGCCACGTGGCCTGGGCTGTATTTACCCCGTATATCCAGGATTGGCTGACCCGGAAACAGCCACCCTGGCCCAGGCTGTATTTACAGGATGGAGCCCAGATTGGCTAGACGGGGAATTGCAGCTTACTGCCAATCTTGGCATGCCAGGTTGGCTCTAGCTGAAGCCTTGGTGCAAAACAAGCATGGCCCAAGGAAAGTTTCCTTGGCTGCCCAACCTGGCGCGAGCTAGAGCCAGGGTATTGTGCTACTTGGGAGGTGCCGTACTCGGGGCTGTCACCGTGCTAGCGGTCTTCCGTACTCGTCGCTAGGCCTACAAATTCATCGGGGTTCCGTGGATGGAGTGTCGTTGCTCTACGCCGCTGTGCCAGTGGCGTATAGTACTGGGGGCCCTCTGGCTTTCGCGCTGCGCGTCAGTTCCAGACACAAAACTTTGAGGTTCTCCGGCGTGGGCCGGGGCGCCCGAACACACAAAGGTCTGGGTTGTACACGTCTGTTTTGTCGTTCTTTTTCCTCGGGCGCGTAAAAGCCGAAGTTCAAATTCCACTCGTCGAACAGCCTTCACCCACACCTTCTCTAATTTCCGGTTCGTTGGAAAGTTGTGAAAAAGCACCTCCGGGTTGCGCAGCGGGTTGTTTGAGCAGCCCACAGCGCAACAAGCTGTGCTCTGCATCTTTCGAAGAACAGCTGGGCAGTTTTGGGCGCACCAAATTGTTCGCTAAAACGAGTCTTGGTATCCTCAATAAGAAATAAACAAAAGGCTATGCCGAAGTTACAGGGGCAACGGATAAAAGCAACAGCTAAACACACCAATCACAAGCCGAAGTAGCGGTACTAGCGGCTCAAAAAAGCGCTTTGCGCAACGCCCGGGCCGGGAAAAACAGAACGATACTGACTTCACGGCCCAATATTGCTTTAGCAATCGGCAACCCGCTGGGCGCCCGCTAAGGATCAGCGGCTCGCGGCGGGCTGCATTTTTATTACCGGGATTAGTTTAGAATGCGGTGTCCCCCGAGGTAATATTTTGGTTGGGGTCGTATTTTGTGTCACTACAGTGATCCCAGTAATTTATTTCATTTTGAGTTTTGGCAGGAGTTGCCCTTTAGGAGAAAAAGGTGCATTTATTTTAATGATAATAAACTTACTTTTTTGTTTTAAATACAGGACTATTACTACCATTACCAACGGTGTGCATGAGAAAAGCTTCTCCCACATGCATATTAAAGGGAAAAAATCCAGCCATCTGGTTTTGATTTCTAGCTATTTTGATACTGTACATGCTTAAAAAACACACAGAACGCTGCGGTAATAGTCATAGACTGGGTAACTTGGAGCACCGGATGCCTTGTGAGGGTTGTATTTTTTTTCCTTTATGATTTGCTATGCTTGTTATTGGAGCTCTGAATTGTTTCCGATGCGCTGCACACATAATACACCCTCTTGTTCTTTTTGTTTATCATAACTATAATTATAGGTGTCATTTTTATAATAAATGTTTTGTGGGGGCAGTTTGCTTTAGTCAAAAATGAAAATATCGATATATTCCGCCTTTTGTTTTTAGCATTCTTGGATTGCGAGGAGTACCTTGTGGTAACCAAGTAATTCTAAGAGGAGCATATATGTCGCGCCCGCTACCTATATATTGACTGTCAAGCTCAGTCGCGACATAATATTGTCACGAATGAAGTAGTGACGAAACATAGAATAACTGAGGAAACTGAAATGTTTGATGGGAAGAACGTGTGCCTAAAACGAAAAGGGAACAAAGTATAAGAACCGAGCGTTGCGGGTGTCGAAGTCGGCGTAACAGCAGGATCGAACGCTACGGCGAGACTGACTGCGGCTCGCCACGCGGAGCCCCTGATGTACACACGTGGGGTACTGAAACAAGTAGAATATCCGGCTTTTAGAATATTGAACCTCAAACAAGCAAGTGAGTTGTCAAATTTATAACAATTCTAAATTTAAAGAATAAATAGAAGACGCGTCGCTCCCAGGAATCGAACTCTGGGCTTCCGCACTAAAATCAAGTGCGGTATCCACTTGGCCACGCACGCGGCCGCTCGCCGACGCTCCTGACAATATGACGGTTTGTTATCCCTCGGTGTGCTATGCCTTTATGAATCAACCTGTGATGCCGTGAGTACAGGTGGGAGCTGCGCTGCGTTATGCCTGGTTCACACTTACAGGTAATATGCTGCCGCCGAAGCGGAATCGGCCGTGGCAATGCACAGTGGACGCTACGCCCGGCGGCCGAATTCTTGCAGATTCGCCCGCCGATTCGCAAGTGTGAACCAGGCCTTATTGCGGTTGTCAGAAGCCCACTCAGACTGTTGCATTCAGGCTATATTTACAGGGCTACAGGATCTATGACTTGCCACCAATGGTTACCCGCAGACGAAGAATGATGGACTTGGAATTTGTCTCCGCCGGTTAAACTTAGTATGGTGAGCTAAGTATCAGTCGAGGAATACAGTCGCGTGCTTTTTCGGGCAAACGTCGGCGCCAAGAGATATTCAGCCCAGCTACTAACGACTATTTTAACTCTTCCTTAGGGGGCCGATTGAAGTCTTTGGACTCCGGATCTCATCAGTCTTAGTTCAACTCCCGCCAAGACCCAGAGTGAATCTTGATAGTTTCAATGGAGTGTGCCGAGTTTTTGTTTGTGCATATATAATAAGGAACTAAAGCGAAATAGTGCAGATGAATTAGCCGCATTTAGTAGCATGGGACAAATGTTACGAAGCCGCCGAAAGACAGAGTATTTAATGTGCCAAAGATTCCAACACAGGGTCTGCCAATATCCTGTCGGGTGTGCTAACAACTGAACATTGATGTTTTGAAGGATTTGAGATAACTTACAGAGAGCAATGCATTGTTTATGCTTCCGTGGCGTGCGTGTAAGTTTTTTTTTAATGACACTCTAGCACTACACATTTCGCACAAAGTCCAGGACACAAAACATTCTGTGTTAAAAGTCTCATGCATATTGACATTACAAATATGTCACCAGGGAATGTCTAAACTTATATCGACATTCGAGTATTGATTATACACACGTGTTGTTGTAGTTGCCATGGGGGTGGATGTGGCTGTTGTTATGGATGGAGTGGATGGAGGAATCACCAGGGAACCGTTGGCGTTTGGAACAACAGTCGAAGTGTTGGTCACATCCTCTGTTTCAGAATCTGTTAAGGAAGCCACGCTAGTTTTATTGATTTGGATAAGATTTGAAGATAGAGGTCTACAAAAAATATTGTGCCAATGTTCCGTTGTTTATTGTTTTGTGGATGACTTAAAAGCCCGCAAGAAATTATTATATTAGAATAAGTAAAAAAAAAACTTAATGTTGGTTATCACGGGACCGCGAGCATACATTATCTTTAGCCTTCTTACGTTCAATTACATGTTCCTTTGGAAGATGACCATTCCTCTCTTATTTCTCACCCTTATGCCTTATTAATTATTATACTGTGAAGGAGATCCGGCTATTTCGCGCAAGAAACGTTAAATGCTGATATTGTTCTTTATATTTTTTCTGTCTAATAATAACTGTTTTATTTTATTTTGTCTATTCATTACCAACAAAACTTACAATAGGCATACGCTAAACTATGGCAACAATTAAATGAACGTTCCAGCGATATCAGTTTTGTTTTCATACCCCCGCCGATATATTTTATTCCAGGCTATCTTCGGCTGTGTATTGCAGAAATTAGTCAAAAGAATATATGTACCAAATAAATTTTAGCATTAAGAGTAAACCAAGCGCAAAACAACAAAAAAGTTAATAATGGTAGACTAAAATGTCATTTTTACACCGGTTAACTCATGTAGATTACGGATAATGTATTTGTTCGCAACCGACGAAACTTTTGCGATGACTACAGAAAACATTTTTGGTTAAGGCTTAAGACCTAAGACTGTCTTTTTAAAGATAAAATAATATACCAGATAATCTAAAATAACAAACGGTAGATTTTTAACACTCTTTTAGATGGCTATAACTCATTTAATATATGCGGTGAATATGCAGGCAAGCTGGTAAAAGTAATTATAATTTCATACCTACGACTTGAAATAGTCGTAGGTATGAGTCATAGGTACGACGCAGTTGAAATACCTTTTTTGGCTTTATGCTTATATACAACCAATGCTGACGTCACCGACCTCTTCACGGATACGTTCTTTGAGTACGCAACAACCGCATGAACTCTTAACATCAATCTTGTTACCGGCAGACACATTATTCTGCAATGCACGACCCTTTCTCACGTTGGCTACAGCATTGGATGCATAGTTCTTTTATAATAAATAACAAAACACTCTAAAAACGTCTACACCACAGTCTCAGGTATTACTTAAAAAAATGGTATTTAGTCCTCTGTTTTTGTTGACATCTTGTTATTCCACTAATTTTGCTTTTTGTAATATTAGAGTTTGTATAAATATTCAAAAATTTCTCACCGCGCCCCCATTTATGTTATGCCCTACCGAAACATTTAGGGGCACCTATATACAATAAACTCATAAAATAAAAACAACAGAAATGCTCGACTAAAAACTAAACATTAAATTGTCCCAGCACACGCTTAAAGAGAGGTCATATTTCAACAGTAAACTCTAGAACAAATATCTAATTTTTAATGTACTATGGCGGAGCAGTGAAATAATAGACTCCTCAAGGGACACTTACAACCTTACCTAAAATTGTGGCGTCAGCTTTTTTATACCATTAATTTTTCTTCAACTTACTGCATTATACTCACTGTTTTGTCCAATCTGTTCCCAATCTCCAGGGATTTTTCTACACACCGTGAAGTCCATTTTCCCACAAAATGTTACGGAAAACTTCTGTCACAACAAAAGACGTCACTCGACGTCAGATAATGTAACACCGTAGCATTACGTCACGTAACTACTGCAATTCTTATATGGTCAATGACGGCAAGTTTTTCAAGTCTAGATGTTTAAATTAATTAAACATGTTATTTACAACCCTCCATCTTCAAAAACACCCCCGAAACGCCTTTTAGTGTCTCAATAAACGAAGTTAGGCGATCACTTTTTTAATTCTGCACTTCGGCAACTAAAATACTCTAGATAAAAAAAATCGCAGGTTGTTGCTTTGCATATAATAAATTTTCTTTCTAGAGAAAAGTGAAGGAATAGTGCGCGAAACCATGTAACATGCCGCACCACGAAGAGTGTGCACAAGAAAGAGCTATTTCCGACATACATAATAAAAAAAAAACTAGCAGCCAGTTTTGCTTTTTGGCAGTTCTTTCGTCATAATATACCTAAAATTCATTTCAAAGAACCAAGAATGAAGCGGTAAGGATCACCCATATGTTGGATAAATTGTTGTACTAAGATAGCAGTTCGAAGTTGTTTTGGTCATTATGATAAACCCTAGATGCACATATTGCATCGAGCAGCCATTATGTCATCTTTCATAATTTGCTACGCTTGTTACTCAAGCTTTGGTTTGTTTTAGATAAGCTGCACACATAATAACCTCCGATGTTCTCCCTGCTTATTAAAAAATTCAACAAATGTCTAAATTTATTATAAAGTGAGTGTAAGAGGAGTATGCTTTAATAAAATATGTTAAAGGGTTCTGCTTTCATAAAAAACGCGTCTACAGCGTTTAGTTTTCGTAGTATTGGATTGCGAGGAGCCTCGTGTGGAAAGCCAAGTATTTGGAGGGGGGATAATATGTCGCGCTCGCTTAGTTATTTGTTGATATTTGTGCTCAGTTCTGGCATCATACGTCATTCCGCTATCCCTCGATCTGCAATAAATTTATGATCTATCAATTGATGCTGTGAATCCATGGGGAGCGCAGAACTTTTTTTCATTTTGGCGCGATTTGCGCGCGCAAACTGTCAACTGCGGAGGATTGTGTAACATGCTGTTGATGGATGCCTGCGGACCGAGTAAGCTGAAATATAAGTACATGAGTCGCCGCTAATGGTCGCCTACGTACGAAATATGCTGAGCTACTTATAACTTCCCGAAGACAGTCGTGGGCAATCCCAAGAATAAGTTGGCAACATGTAACATTTACCCATTTAAGTGCACCTATTTTAGCTCCGCTTTGAATCCCGGACAAAAACTGAACAAGCAAAAGCTCACAGGACAGAAGTTCACCTTACAAAACTCAACACGAGAAAATTTTATATTTGTGTCAGCAAAGATTGCAGACAACTTAGGTTCAACCGTTCGACAATAAAATTCAACGATAAATTAAATGTCAAAGGCACATGGATTGTTGATTAGAGAGGAAACAGGTTTATCGATTGGTTCGAAGCGACTACTCTCCCCTACTGCCTCGAGCAGTCTGTGTTGATCTCGGTGTCCCTGCAGTTTTCGGTAACATAAATATTCGTCTCAAATCCTTGCGACTTTGCCTTTTATGGCTAGGATTCCCTGTTTTCAGAATCTAATTTTGTGAAATTCGGAGGTTGTTTTTAGGAGTTTGTTTTTGCTAGGTTCCGAATTGTTCGAAACTTGGAGCTTAATTTTACCAGGGTATATTTATTAAAATAACGAATAAAAACTCTCGGACAAAATGGTAAGCTAAATTTATGAAACAAATACACACTGGTATAGTAAGGCATTTCTGAAGACGCAATTGGCGTTAGTGCCCTTGCGATTGGCAGTACTAAATGTTTCAAGAGACATCTTTAAAACAAGCCTTGCTAAAATTAACTTCAGTAGTTTAAAATAGCCAAACACGGATAAAATCTTCAGCTGCCTTCCCGATCCTATAAAATCTACAGGCACACATCTTTCACCGTCATAAACACGCAATGTCTTCTCCTTCTAAGAAGCACAATTAGCATGGTTCCAACCGAAAATCGAAAGAATGGGTGTTGTCTTGGTCCAGGAGTGCCTTAACACATTTGCCTGAACGAACCTTGACGAGATAAACCGGAAACTTTCATTACGGGTGGAACCAGCTGAACAATGGAGGAAGGAGAAACAGAAAAGACCACCAATCGCTGGACTACCAACTATTTTACTCAATCATCCTCCTCTTCCACCAGATCTCACTGGTTGCCTTAGTGTTTCTCCTTCCTTCATTGTTCAGCTGGTTCCACCAGTAATGTATCATAACCAACTAGCTCATTTCATCCCCGTAGCATGGAAACTTTCAGTTGTCAATAGTCGAAGATAAATAAAAAAACTGAATTGGCCTTTACTCAGAACCACTAGTCCTGAGCCCTGCCAAACACTATTCGCCAAATATAATGTTTTTTTGCTTTTTATGTTGCCAATTGCAAGGGCCCTAAAGCCAAATGCATCTACAGAAATACCTTTGGATACCAGTGTGTATTTCTGACTTCTTCCATTTTGAGTTTTTCGGATACCTTTGAATTTGGGAAAATTCTACAAGTAAATGTGTTCCAGAGTTTAAGGATTTATCCGAAAAAAACGAACCCTATTTATGGCTACTTTGTTGACACCATTGCATGGGATGGGTCCTATGTAGTACCAGTTCTCAAAAAAATTATATAATATTTATGCCATCCGCACTTAAGCACAGCCCGCGTTTCGCCCGGGTAGCCAAAAAAAAGTGAGCTTTTGTCCGGGACTGTGAGAAAAAAAGGGTAACCTTTTGTTCGTCCTGCTAATGGGGCTGAGCGGAGATGTACTGCGGATCACATGTTCATTGGTTTGATTCCCGCCATGCCCCATGGTGAATCTCGCAAGTTTCTATGAAATGTGCTTGGGTTTGTTTATGTACAAGAAAAAACGAATATAATTTAAATAATGCAGTTAAATGAACAGCTATTCATCGCATGAAACAAGGTTACAAAATAGCTGAAAGACAATATAGTTGGCGTCGCGAGGACCCAAACTAATGGCTTGCCAATGTCTTGTCACGTATGCAAACAACTGTACATATTTGTGCTTTGAATGCTTATAAAATACCCACTATTGACTCTGCGTGTTTTATGTGTCCTTGGTGTGCCTGTAAAGATTTTGTGTTATACTTGAGCACAAGGTATTTCGGACAAAATTCAGCCTATTACAATTTTGTGCTGAAATCATCAAGCATACTAATATTCAAAATGTTTCGACGTGGAAAGTTTAAGCTTGAATCGACATGCGAGAAATGCATTTAAATTCACACGTGTGGCTGAAGTCACAACGCTGAAGGACATGCCTGCTGTCATAGGCGCAGTGTCTGAGAGAGGTACCAGAGAAGCGTTGGTGTTTGAACCGCCAGGCGCAGGGACGGTGGAATTTGCTCTTCCGAAATCTGTTAAGAATAGCGTGGTACCTTTATTGCTTTGTACGAAAATTGCATATGCGCATTTAATAAAACATTATGTCAATGTTTCGCCCTTTATTACCCTCTATTGAAAGTCGTAAAACACAACAAAATATGGTTATATTGGGATAAGCAAAAAGCGTTAGCTATCAAAGGACAGGATCATCAAATTTTCTTTGTCGTCCTTTCGTGCAATTACTTCTCACTTGAACAAATTACCCTCCCCTTTCTTTCAACCCTATCATCTCTCATTACTAATATTATTTTGAAATAAATCTGTAAACTTGCAACACACGCTAAATGGTATTTTGGTTATCTTACCTTGTTTTGTCAATTTCGCCGAGTTATTCATTGTGTCAATAAATCGCTGCCTAACAGAACATTCCACTGACGCTAAAATTTAACGATATTATGATCAGCGAGCTGGCGAGGTTGTGGAAGTTTACCATGGGTGTTTTAATCGGAGATTTTGGCAAAACAAGATATTTGTTTTATATCGGAATTGAAAATAAAAAGGACAGACGGCGCCTCTAACTCAGATAATAATTTTGTTAATCCATCCTCCTATATGCAAACTAGAACCGTCAGAGCGCCACCGAACATCCTCGTCTTTAAGGTCGCCCGCACTACAGTCTTCCACATCACACACACTGCAAAAATAAACTAAGGGATGTCCCCAAAAAAGCAAAACCACCTTACGGTTTAATCAAAGAAAAAAAAACTTTCTAAACAGCTAGATGTAAAAGATGCAATGCTTTCGCACTACGACAAAAACACACGCAGTGAAGCACTTGTTAGCCTTAGACAAAAAAGCTTGTGATCTTCGATTTAAAAATACAACACTAGCAAAACTTTTCTTCAACCGTCACACACAGCCAGGATTGCACCCTTGACGAATCATCCTCGCAGTAATCTTTTCAATAGAATGTTGACTGTACATAAGTTTTTTTTGGAAAATAGATGAATGAAGTAGACGAAGAATAAAAGTAAAACATTTATAAAACCCCAAAAGACAGTAAATGATAAGGAATGTATAAAACTCCATATCTGTATGAACCCTCGCACCCCGATTGCTAAAACACAAAACCTCCACCAAGCTGACGAACAAATAACTTCAAAAAATGGACAAGCAAAACAATGCGAGGGCAGATTTTTTTAAAGTACTTCCATGCTACGAAGAGGCCTGACTTATACCTTACCATGTTTATCTTATTTATATTGTCTTTCTTGGGACTATCTTTATATTATCTTTCTCTTGGTAGATTTTAGTTTTGTATTTATGTTCCTGTTCATTGTGCACTACAAGCGTTACCTTCGTCCATGTGTTTATCTAATTCTGATCTTGCAGCATTATCCTGAAAGAAACGGAAAGAACAAAGCTGCAAATTCGGAACTAGCTAAACACGTGGTCGAATAAAAGCAGTGTAGTGCAATTGGTCCGGAACAGAATTAGTACACCAAAAGGTAGATAACATAAAGAGAGTTCCAAGAGAAACAATTCCGAGAAGAGAAAGATTAAACTGCAACAGCCAGGCCAGTTTGCAACATGATAGTACTTCCGAAGACATTCCAAGGACTTCTAAGCACTTATTTGTTTTGAGTGCGAAAGCAGTAACGTCCGATTAAACACCTGGGAGTTTTTTTTTCAGTTTTTTGTTTTGAGTAGTGTTTTGCGAGCTTTGCTGGGGTGTATGTATTAGAGCTTTGCGAATAAATTGCTGCCAGTTTTTTCTGTTGCGTTCTGCCACTGCTCCTTCCGCCCGCCGTGTATTTGCATACCTGACATGGATGGTATATTTCACTCCCTGCCTCTTCACTCGTTTGGCTGCGTTCTTCCAATTTTTTCTTTAATATTATCTAGAGTGTACTGGTTTGGACGGCCATGTTTTGCTACCCACGAGGTTGCAGCCGCCGAAGATATAGGCCAGTGGTCTCAAACTCCTTTGAGTAAGGGGCCAGATTACCCACACAAGAACGAATGAGGGCCAACGAAAGACGGGGGAGGGGGAGGTCTAAAGATTTTTTTGTTTTGTTTTATTTTATTTACACACTCGCAGGGGCCGAAGGCAGTGCAAAGACGTGTGGGATAGTTGTTTAAAAATGCAAGACTACAAAGATAACAAAGCAAATATGCATTCATATCAGTGAACATGGGCGAAAACTGTCAATACATAACTAAGTACGTACATCGGTAGGGAACATTATTTACAAAAAAAGATGTAATTGGAGTTTCAAAAGGATCGCCGCAAGTTACTAAGACTATTGATGCAGGAAGGCGATTGCAGTCAATTAATATCTGGAGACGAAAAGAAGAAAAAAATAAAAGAATGATAGAAAATAAAATTTAAAAGAGGAAAGACCTCTTGCTTTAGGGTTTTTCGTAAACCCACATTTTTCCGAGTGACGCCTTTATTTTTTTTATTTATAAGCATACTTCGGGCCCTTACCTTATGTATTAACCAGATTTAAAATTTATCCGCCCCGCCAACGTGCTCTCAGTTGTAATGGAACAGAGAGGAAGAACACTGGCATTTCCGTTCCCCAATTAACTCGGGAATCAAACAAGCTCAACATGACTAAAAACAGTCAGTCGATTTGTCAGTTCTAGCTTGCCTAACTTTTTAAATACTACCAAGAAGAAATACTCGCCTTTTAATGGCGATATATATAAAGGCCGGACTCCGGCGAAACGTTGAAAATAAACCGTCCGTAGTTGCTGTTCTCACCAAGAGTTTTCCTTTCTTCTCAGTTTTCTCTCTCTCTCTCTCTCTCTCTCTCTCTCTCTCTCTCTCTCTCTATATATATATATATATATATATATATATATATATATATATATATATATTAAGATAAAAATCACGAGCTCATATCAATATCTTTAGCAGTTGCGCCTGCTTAACGAGAGTTCTTTGAATTGTACATAACAAAAAGCTGGGAAGAAAAAGATAAAGCGAAACATATGGCAAATTAGGAGATATAATTATAACCTACGTCACTACGTAAAAATAGCAGAGCTACTTTCGGAGCGAATGGAAATCGGCTAGAAGAAATCCTAAGCGCATGTTATTTTTTTTGCTCGAGATATGGGAACTGGGGCCCGCAGCCGGTTATCTGTTGGACGCGTCCCAGCGTGTCGCGGGCCGCATCAGGTATGCGCGCCGCGTGTTTGAGACCGCTGATATACATGCTTCTCGCCGCTTGACACGCTTTTGCGCTATCCGCTTCCGCATCATTATTTCTAATGGCCTGGTTCTGTCTCCTGACGCGTTTCTCCGCTGCTCCTTCAGCTCGCCTTGTATTCGGAGACTTCAAAACAATGGTGGATATCGCTGCCTGCCTCTTCGCTCGTTTTGCTGCATTCTTCCTCTCCTCTTAGTTTGTCTGCGGTGTCCTGGCGTGGACAGCCACCTTTCGGTACTGCCGATGTAGTGGCCGCCAGCAATATATGTGCTTCAGGTGTCCCAAAATTTCTCGGCGCCGAGAGGAGCAGAAACGGCCTCAGTCCCGGCAGCCCTACCAAAAAACAACGGCTTGAAATCAGTCTGAAATGGAAATTCCAGATTAAATTCATCCAGGAAATAATATCGGAGAAGCATTTTCGGGCTTGAAGAAACTGGACTTTTCCAAATCCCGCTAGAATGCAACTTGGAGTATGTCCGGACGCAGCATTCTCCCTGCTAGCCCAGCCCGGAGTTTGAGAAATTCGTCTTAAAGGCCAGTCGGTTAAAGTCCGGGCAAAGCAGCCTCTGGCCAGCCCAGCCCGAGAGTTCTAAGAAATGCACGTAAAAAAGCAAGCACGGATGAAGTCCGGGCAAACAGTTTCCGGCAAATCGAATCCGGAGTATAAGGAATTTGCTTATAACGGAAGTAGGATTTAGGTCCGGGCAAACAGTCTCCTTCTAGCTCAGCTTGGATTTTGAGAAATGCGTCTAAAAGGCGAGTTGAATAAGAACCGCGACAAGCGGTCTCCGGCTTGACAATACTGAATTTTGAGCTTGTGATAATTGGTAGGGGGTTCTAAATGCCTGCATATAAAATGTCTCACATAACAGCTAAGACAACACCAACAGGAAATGCTGTTGCTCTAAGGTAGGAAACGATTTAAACGCACTGGCACCATTCTTGCGAACAACTCTCATTAGTGCGGCCTCATGACCTTGCAGTTTCACAACGTTGTGTATTAGGCATAATAAGACGACGCACTTGAGGTCCAGACTGAAGATCAACTCTACCCGTCCAGTGCAGGGCCAGAATTTAAGCCCATGTCAGAGCAGTAAGATGTGTCTTAGGTTGCTCCCGAGTTAGCATATGATGCCTGCTCGAACTTTCAACTGATCTTACAATGAAAACCTTATAAGTGCCTCATATGAAGCTTTGATACTCTAGGTGTGGCATGACAAGTGCAGCGAAAAGCACCTAAGTGTGTTATGGCCCGATCCACAGGAAACGCAAAGTAGAAAACCCAGAGTTCCCCATATAGTTGAACAAAACTGCCCACATGCTGAGTAAAAAAGCGTAGCTGGTTGTTTGTTGTAGACCTTTTTGATGTTGTTCTGCACACCCTCGAGGTTTCTGGGGTCACCTGATAAGTGGCACCAGCTTCAAGTCGTCCATAATAGCAGTTGATTCCATAGTAGGAAGGCATTATCACGATGAACAAACATATTGAGAACAATTGGACTGAGCATACTGTCGCGTCAAAATATCTAGCACTTGGGCCACTGGAAATAGTTCCATTCATTATTTGGGCTCCGCAAAGTCCATCGTGGAAAGTAAAATCATCCATTCTTGTCGAGCCACTTAACAAGTAAGAGGGAATCATCTTCCCTGACAAACTCTACATTAGTACCTCTTCCTGACGCAGACACCCGCTTGTCCGAAGGCAATTCGCGGTTTACCTCCACCTGAATTCTGTTCAGCATGACCGTGTCTATAGCATCAAGGCTCCTAGTGCTTGAAGTCATCCAGTAAAAGTAAACTGGGGCAAAAAACTATCAAACCAAATGACATGACCAGGTTCCACTCCTTCAACAAGTTTCATAATACTTTAAGCCCCAAAGCAACATTTTTGCTGGGTGTCATTGTCCTCAAACGGGGTCTTTCCCAGGTACACGTGAAAATTTAGCGCCTTTTGAGAAGGTCATGCAAGGAAGGACAACGTGATGCCAAGAAGATTCGGTTTGTTAAAACGTTTTTTATTGAATCTTAACTTTTTTGCTGAAGGACATCATTTGCTCGTCCAAGTTCAGGGCTCTTGTCTTTGGCTCCACCACGAAGACATCACGGACATTGTTGATCACAGGCCTAACCAAAGCAACAAGGAATTTAGCCAAGCATCGGCCAATGGCTGGCCATGGTCTTTTGGCCAATGGCCGAAGAGTGTCTATTCATCAGCCAATGCTTGGATGATGGCTGATGGCCAGTGGCCATTGACCAATGGCCAGTGAAGGGCCAGTCATCGGCCATAAGCTGGCCACTGTCGGGCCACTGGCCAAAGGACCATTGCCAGCAATTGGGCAATGATTTGCCGAATCTGTGCTGCTTAGGAACCTTCCAAGGTTTTTCTCTTTTTGCTGAAGAAGAGCGCGTCAAGAAACTTGAGTCTGACTGAAGAAAAATGTCTTGACATAACATTGGAGATACCGGAAACTTTGGTCTCTGCACGCCAATACATACGCATATGGAGGCGGGGTGGGATTTACACACGCCAGAACGATGCACACACATAATATTTTCATCCTTTCCTCGGATTTGGGATTTGCGAATTGGACGCCTCTATTGTTCTGCACAACTCTAAGATTGGTGTAGAACAGGATTTTGTCAAAAATGTCGTCACTAATGTTGTATACTGGCAAAGACGGCATGGCAGCAGCCAGTGATGCCGAGAGCTCGGCGCGAACTTGGGCATGCCACGCTGCCCTAGCTCGCGATCGGCACGAATTGATGGTCATAAAATGGACCTTCATCTGGAATAACCTGGTCTCGGATCTCTCGTTAACAACCTAATATTGGCGACGAGTATACTGGTTTCCTGTCATAGGACATCATCGGAACTTCACGGAGAAGGAAAACCTGGATTATGGCTTCCAAAGAACAGCCAATAACCTTCAGCGAGCAACGAGAAGAGGAACGTTTGGAAGGACCACCAAGGAAGCGTATGTGCACCAGTTCTCTCTACTTGTCATCGTAGTCAGCGTCTCAGAGTACCAAAGTGTCACACCTCAAAAAGGTATAAAAATTTGACGAGGTCTCTTACAGTTACGAGGTATACGTTGAGCGTTTCGAGCTTTTCGTCGCTACGAACGGCATTAAAAAAGAGAAAAGGCAGTTACATTCCTAACAGTCATCGGTGATCGAACGTACGAAGTCCTTAAGAACCTAGCAGCCCCAGACTTGCCATGAGCTAAGCGTACAGCGATATCTATAAGAGTAGCAGTACGGCCCGCAACGCTTTGTAATAGCCGAACGCTGTAAGTTCAACCGACATGTGTCGGCAAGGACATGAATTTGTGGAGGATTTTATTTCGGCCCTGAAACGTTTGTGTTCGATTTTGCTAGTTTTCGAGCAATACTGCAGAGACGCCCTCGAGGGACAAGCTCGTGGCTGGTCTGAGAGACGTAGGAACTCAGAAGACATTGTTTGCTTTTTCGAAACAAAAGCTAACTTTCGCAGTCACTTGCAAGCTAGCGCGCGAAGAAGAAGCCGCAGCAAAACAAATCGCGTATATTGCATCAACAATCCAAAGCAGTCAATGCATATCCATCGGAAGATATCACCAAATGACAACAGCAGACACCGGTAACAACACGTCTCTATACCCATGTGTCCCGTACTGCACCAGAAGGTTGTTATTGTTGCGGAAATGCGCATGACCCCCAAGACTGCCTGTTCAAAACGTACCGCTGCAAGATCTGCGCCAAGACTGGACATCTCGACGACATGTGTCGCAACGCATCCAAAAAGACTCCTGTGCACCATGTTCAAGCCCTTAATTCTTCAGATGGTGATGACGTGGAGGAAGACCAACTGACTGTCTACACTTGTATGAAATCTTCACCGGGATTTCAAGCTGTGGTAGAGTTGGAAAGAGTTCCTCTACTCAAGTTGATCGACACGGGAGCGGCGGTTTCCATCATACCAAACATTTTCAAGAAACAATTCTCCCAGACAGAGCTCCTGGAAACCAATGTAATCCTTCGCACTTACTCCGGGGAGCTGCTGTCGGTCAAAGGAAAGATCTCTGCCAAAGTCCGATGTAACGGCCAACAAGAAACAGTCTACTTGTTTGAAGTAGCTAGCGAAGGTCGTAGTTCACCAGTGCTTCTAGGTCGTGACTGGCTGTGGAATCTTAAGCTGGACTGAACGGCTATCTGGTGGAACAGTTCAGAAAGAAGTACACGAACGTCTTGCAGAGTTACCCTGACATGGTACGAGATTATCAAGCACAGGCTGTCATCAAGAAAACGGCAGTCCATTGTTTTGCAAGGCACGTCCTGTTTCTTTGCCCTCAAGGAAGCTGTGAGAACACAACTACAAGAACCTAAAGCAGATAGAATCCTACACCCCGTTTCTCAAAGCGATTGGGCCACTCCGTTAGTGGTCGTACCGAAAAACAGGTAAGAGAGTCTTCAGTTGTTCGGTGGCTGTAAGGTGACCATCAGTCATATTCTTAAGATGGATCACTATTCATTGACACATCCAGAAGACAATTTCAGCACGTTGGTCGGAGGCAGGGTGTTTTTGTGTTCTCGACTTGTCCTGCGCGTACAAGCAAATCAATCTCGGCGACACATCAAGACACCTACTGCCATTTTTAAATCGTTGATGGACTACGTCCTGCACGAAATCGCACACACGTGTTGCTTACATCGATGACATCAATATTGCTGGCAAAGATCCGACAGAGGGCAGCAAAACCCTGAATTCGAAATACATTTTAGCGCTCAAAACACAAGGACACAAAGACGAGAATAAGACACCACACAAGTTCCAAAACCAACTAGCCCAACAATCTACTTCCTGGATCTCGTTCTACAAAGGCTGTCCGAGCATAACCTGTCGCTCCGAAAAGAGAAATGCAAGTTTTTGCGTGACTCAGTTGTGTACTTGGTGACATCAAATCTCCGCACAAGACATCCACCACACACAGAGCAAGGTCATGGAAATCACACAAGCGCCGGAACCAACAAAGTAACCGAATTAATGTAACGAACCTCGAAGTGCTAATTTTCTATTCGAAGTTTTTGCGCAACCTTGCTGGCGCGGCGTCACCATTGTACGAGTTCCTCAAGAAAGGACATCACTGAAATGGGACAGCAACTGCAAGAAAGCCTTCCAAGCAACGAAATATATGCTAGTCAATAGCTCCGCATTCAGCATGTTATGAAGTAGACAAACGGATCGGTGTGGTTTCTGATACATCAGCCAATGGTCTTAGAGCTTTCCTGTTTCACAAGATGTCAAACGACTGCAGAAGTACCTGTTTCCTTCGCGTCACGAACGTTACCACCAGCGGAGAGAAACTACACAAAAAGAAAGAGGGACCCTGACTATCATATTTTGCCATTTACCGGTTTCACCGTTATCTCTTGGAAAGATTCTTCACAATATACGCGGACCACTTGCCTCTCTTTGGAATGCTTGCTCGCGTCAAGGGTGCTCCAACCTTGGCTGCGGCTCAAAGAAACGGTAGTGCATTGTTTCTGTCGGGCTACAACTACCAGACTTTTTTATCAACGTGGCAAGGACAACGAAGCAGCAGACGCGCTCTCACGTCTTCCTTTGCGTAGCTTGTTTGTAGACGCAAAGAAAGAGCGCATGGCGCTCTTCGATGCCATGCCTGTAACTTCATTGAAGTAAGCAAAGCAACCGCGGTGAATATTCTGATTATCCGAGTACTGCACTTCACGTTGCGAGGATGGCCAACGTCTGGACACGCAACAGTGTTGCAGCCATTTTACGTTCGCAGAAGCGAACTCTCAGTGGATGAGGGTTCCCTGACAGGGGTGCTACACAATCGTAATACCGATGACACTACAGGAGACAGTCCTCTCCTCGCTACACGAAAAACATCCCAACATGTGTTGCATGAAGATACTAGCACCGAGGATTCGTCTGGTGGCCGAATCTCGATATGAGACATCAAAGAGTGGCTTCGGGGCTCCAAAGTCGGCCAAGTTCTCTAGGAAGCCAATGCGGTCGTATCTCTACATCTCTGGACGTATCCACAACAAATCTGGCAACGCATCTACATTGACATCACCACCAAAAATGACGTCAACTTCTGATCATTGTGGATGCTTATTCTAGGTGGCTTAAAGTATTCCCAATGCGTGCCAGGACCACCACCAAGACATTAAAAAACTCCACATCGTCTTCCCAAAATTTGGACTGCCAGAGACAATTGTTACGTGACAATGAACGCACAATATTCCTCTAGTGATTTTGCAGATTTTTCTAAACGAAACCGTAATTTAACACTTCAGAACTCCTCCTTACCATCCCGCTTCAAACGGAGCAGCAGAAAGGGTGGTCGAAACCACAAAAATTGCTTTGCTGAAGCAAGTTGTTCATGATCAGTTCACCAAGTCCACACGAAGCTTACAAGAGAAGCTGTCTGGCTCTCTCTTAGCCTACAAACACGCGCCATCAACGGCGAGAAAACAATCTCCAGCAGAGCTTTTCTTGAAGAGGCAGCCCCGAATTCAACTTTCGTTGCTGAGGCCCCACTTCACGGGTGACATGCACGACAAACTGTCGCTACAGAAACAAACGATTGACTTGGATCATTCACCAATGCGATCATTCGCGCTCAACGACAAAATGCTTGCCAAGACGGTTCAAGGCCTCGTGCAGGTGCAAGGAAAGGCTCGCTTCGTGCATGTAGGCCACATGAGACGTCGCCAGACACCTCGCGATCCACCAAGTACTTCGCTTTGATTAGACCAAAGAGACTGTTCATTTGGTGATTCGCCGTCATCGCAAGAAACGCAAGGCCGTACCAGGACCAAGACCAGCTAGTTCGATTGCCAATGATTCGGAGTTTCCGGGCACTGGAGTCGACCCTGCACCAACAGCTTTAGACATGTCATCGGAACTATCGCCACTTCAATGGAATTCAAATGTTTCGTTGAGATGAGGCTCTCGAGCCCGGAGGCTCCCTTGCCGGTTCACTTCGGACGTCTGCTGAGGGGGACAAATGATGCATACAGGCAAAGACGGCATGCCAGCATCCATTGGTGGCACGAGCTTGGGCATGCCGCGCCGCTATAGCTCGAGATCGGCACAGATTGATGGTCGTAAAATGGAATCTTCTTCTGGAATGACATGGTCTTGGCCCTCTCGTTCACGAGTTCGCAACTAAAATACTGCCTGAAGTAACTGATGGGAGGACAGTCATCATCTATATCAGGAAGTGTCGTCATCTCGGAGGGTCCTTCAAGTAGGATGAAAACTAAAAGAGGTTTTAAAAAGCATATCAAATTCTTAGTACCTTTCATTGCATTTTCGTTTTTCCGTTAAAAATGTTTCATATTTTTACTTTTTTCATTAGCCTTCTAATAGTGCTACGATGTTCATAGCGCCTTTCTTGAGGGCTCTAAGTTCTTCGGGTTCTTCTGGGTCGGAGGATCTAGATTCACTGCTTTCGTGTAGAGTTATAGCGTTAGGGCCCGTGTAATCTTCATCACCGTCTGACAAGTTCTCAATATCAGACGACTGAGCAAGTAGATTCAACATTTTATCCTTAGTCAGATAATGAGCACAGGTCACTTTTTCCGCTTAAATATAGGGGTGAAGTTCTGAATCTGGCCCGGGACACGCCTCCGAAAAGGGGACCTTCCTTAATGAGGGGGAGGGAGGGAGTCTCACGCTGATTGCAGCGATAACGTGGGGAGCTTTTGGTGTGTGGGGTGGGCCTCTCCTTATGCTAAGAAGGCTGCGGTCATTATGGTAGAGAGGAAGGGGGAATGGACGGGTCTCGGGAATGTGGAGAAGGGTTGGAGGGAGACGTGGGTTGGGGGAGGGGAGCTCGTCCAGCGCTGTTAGCGGCCGAAAAGAAAACTTCGAGCCGTCTTGGCTTGACTACGCCAAATGGTTTAGCTTGGCTAGGAGAAAAATACATCGGATAGAGTGACGGCGTAGAGCCGTGAAGGCGGCGGATGGCGCTTTTGACTTTTTCATGTCGGATCGGATCTTGTTGGCTATTCTGAAAGTGACGGCGCTGTCGGCGCTGTTCATACGACCGACAAACCGCACTGTCAACGCGAACACGACATCGGCGATTGTTTGCATGTTATGCGAAAATGGTATTTTGTTAATTCCGTTTCAGTTTCGCAAGTGTGGACGTGCTAGGGCTTGTGCATTGCTTTCTTGTTCTCTAACAATGTTTCGCGTGGTTTGCACGTCTAACACTTGTGGTGAATTCGACCTTCTTACGCCGACCTTTCAACGCATCACTCTCTGACGAAAGACTGAACGCAGAAACAGGTGTAAAAGTTCGTTAAAAACCCGAAACAACCAAGACTCCGGTTGAATGCGTCTCGTTCCGTCGACCGTTTCACTAGAATGGATAGGTGGGCTAGTTGGTACTATCAGGTCGAAATGAAAGGCGATCACCGGAGCGCGTGCCGCTCCGTACATCCTGCGCCGCCTGTCAGCGATCGGGGGAACCCTCGGCGCATGCGCTGTTCAAGTTGAGGGTGCGAGGCTGCGTGTCCTACTGTTAGGTGCTCAGCTCCCGGCTGGCGCACCTGTGCTTCTCCGCGGCGCCGCTGAGGGTGCTCTAAGCCGTCGCCGCTGGGGTTCAAGCTCCTGGCTGCCATCGCCGCGCGCTCGCCGAGCACGGCGGCTCCGGCGGGGCGTCCGAATGTCGGCTCCTCGCTGCCGCTCGCTCGGCGAGCGCGACGGCTCCTTCTGCGCTGGCCAAGCGCGCTCGTGAAGTTCTTGCCTTGCGTTGTGCAAAGCTTTCGCATTACAAAAATAGAATGTAAATGGGAAGTTGATTCGTGCATGAAGAGCACGTTACCTTACATCAGTGCCAGACTCTTTAGCGGCGATTAACGGCCGTCCTGGTAAGACACGGCATACGCGCCCACCATGGCAACAAGGGAAACGTGTGCACGAAATGAAATGCACCAATATAAGCTGCTGGGACAGTTGGTTATACATTAAAACACTGTTGCGCAAAGGACAAAGAGAGGAAATAGACAGGACAGAATGAAAGTTGTGAGCAGCGCTCTTTCTGTCATGTCTATTTCTTCTCTTTGTCCTTTGCCCTACAGTGTTTTAAAACAATGAAACGGTTTATTGTAAAATAAGCAAAAAGAAAGTTGGTGCAAGCGGGCACCCAAATATGATCAAGAGCACTGGAGGCGAAAACCTGGCGAACTAATTTTATTTTCTGTTCACGTGCATGGAAGTCATCTCGCGAACGCGGTTCCACGATGTCGAGAACACAGAAACTGACGATACCTCCACCGCAAGCACTTTCCATAGCGAGACACAGCGCAAAGCGAAGAGATTCGTCAGACTGGAGCAGCCACGGCGCGGGGCGCTTTCCTTTCCTTTGTTTCTTTTTTTTTTAATGGCAGCGGCACTGCGTCCCGTAGGAGCTGGAACACTATGAATCAGCTCAGACAGCGTTTGCAATCGAACTTCGCAAAAGACTTTGATAATAATGGCTTGAGTCACGGCTTGTGGTTTGGGCGCCGTGGGACCCGGGAAGGCAGGGAGCCAGCCTTTGGGGAGAAAGCGCTTTATTCGAGCTCTAAGTGTTGCTTGAACCAGCTCCAGCCCAGAACTGCCCGTCTCGTCGATTCTTCCTTCCGTCGCCTTTCCTCGACGCGCCAATCAGCGCACACCACGGGTAACAAAAATATAACAATCACACAACCCGATAACCCGTCGGCGACGGCGCTGAATCTGTTGCCTCATGCATGCCGCATGCATGACAGCTTGATTTAAGTCAGACACGATGGGAGGAGGCAAGGAATAGAAGATGATGTCTCAGCTTGACTATACTCGAGAAAACCTTTCTATGGCAATGCAGTCGGAGCTGCGGATGGCCGGGGCCAATTGGGGACAGTCACGGAGCACAGTCATTGGCTGCGTTCTGAGAGCGGGCAATGACTGCGCTCTGCGCCGGCGCCCGATTGGCTCCGGCCTCCCGCAGCTCCGACTGCACTACCACAGAAAGTTGTCACCTATTATAGTCAAGCTGAGTTAGCAGCTTCTATTGCTTTCCGGCGTTGTTATAAAAAGGCAACGAAGTCTTTAGTGACATGGTCATTCTGCATTAGCAATGCCAGGGATTTCTCTGCTTGAACGGCAAAGAATCATTACCCTCTGTGAGCAGGGCGTGACACAGAGGGATATAGCTAAGCTGATGCGACGCTCCTATTCTGCAGTCAACCGAATACTCCAGGCGTATCGCTATGCTGGCCGTATTGAAAATTTGCCTAGGGGGCACCGACCCAGGGCGACGACGTCGGAGGAAGACAGCCAAATTGTCGCAGCGTCAAGGAGGGACCCGACGCTGACCGCCAAGGAAATTCGAGACGAATTAAACTTGGCGGCCAGTCCCTACGTTGTGCGGCGGCGGCTGCATGAAGGCGGCCTCCACAGCCGGGTTCCGGTGCGAAAGCCCCTGCTCTCTGCGATCAACAAATCAAAGAGGCTTGCTTTCGCCGAAGAGCACGTGTCGTGGACGGTCGACGACTGGCGTATGGTCCTCTTTTCGGACGAGTCTACATTCACGACGAGATGGGACCAGCGCCAGCGAATATGGAGGTCGGACTGCACGAGGTAAGACCCTTGCTTGTAAATTGTTATGCAAGGGCCACTGAGCATTGCTCTACGCGCCTAGGATGCAGCGGCCGGTCGGCAGCGCAGGCAAGCTGACCCAAAGCTGAAGGCCCAGCATCGACCTGGTCTTTGCTAACTCAGATTAGACACAGTTGAAGAATCATTGGCATTTCACAGACCATAAAGCGTTAATAATGAAGGGAAAAAGGAATCCGGAACTCGACACGACGTAAGACTTGGAAGCGCAGAAATCATACCAAGAGCATGGGGAGGAGGAAGAAAAAGAACCGATGAAAAAAAAGGAAAAATATACATTATACATAGGAACTGGGATTAGCTACGCGATGGCTGATTCTAAAAATAAATGGACCTTTGTATATAGTTGAAACAAAATCCAGTCTTCTGTCTCTCATTGCCCATTACCAGCGGTTGATGTGGTGGGAAACACCGGTGCATCACCGCATGCTTCGCCACTCCCCAGGTTTCACGGTAGTGGAGATGTGTAGACTTTTTAATTGGGCTCTAACTTGGTTCAACTATTCGTGATGTCTTTATATCCGTAATTCTTTTTACAACTTTATCAATTTCGTTGTCGCCCATCTCCTTTGCGTTTAATCTCCCATCACCAGGTAGCTCTTGTCTGCCATACTTGTTCTTTCGCGCTCTTTTCTGATCGTTTGAAGTTATGCTTAACCGACTAGCCACCAGAATATTTTGATAATGTAGGATGACAGAAATGCCCATACACTGCTGACGTGTGATTTGTGCTCTGCCCAGGTTCGAGGCGCCTCACATGCAGCGCGTCGCAAGCAGCGGCCGATGCGCTGTCAGCGTGTGGGGCGCAATGCCGAAGGACGGACTGGGCCCCCTTGTGCGGCTGGACGGGCGCTTCACTGCGGAGGCCTACTCCGGGCTCATCGACACGGTCCTGCTGCCCTATGCCCTGGACGGGCCGTTCGGAGATGGGTTTTTCTACTTCCAGCAGGACCGGAGCCCAGTGCACATGGCAGCTGCAGTGACGCGATGCCTGGAAGACAGGGGCGTCATGGTGCTGGAGTGGCCCCCCAGGGAGCGGATATGAATCCGATTGAGAACGTCTGGGGGGCCATGAAGCGAGCCCTGTCGCACCGGCCGTTACACAGGGGCTCCGTCGACGACCTGTGGGCAACGGTGGAGGCCGAGTGGGAGCGCCTGCGGGAGTCGGACCTCGCCGAAAGATTGTTCGAGAGTTTACCTCGCCGCATGGCGGACGTTGTCGCCGCAAGAGGCGATATGACAAAATATTAGATCAGGGAGTGGGGTCCTTTCTACTGCTTTGTTTCCGTAATAATTTTTTTGTTGATGGAAGGTGTGCCATCAGTTTTATAAAGCCCAAATGCACGTCAACAGAAAATAAAATGAGTTCGCCAGGCTTTCGCCTCCAGCGCTCTTGATCATGTTTGGGTGCCCGCTTGCACCAACTTCCTTTTTGCTTATTTTACAATAAACCGTTTCATTTCTTTAAAGCACTGTAGGGCAAAGGACAAAGAGAAGAAATAGACATGAGAGAAAGAGCGCTACTCACAACTTTCTTTCTGTCCTGTCTATTTCCTCTCTTTGTCCTTTGCGCAACAGTGTTTTAATGTATAACCAACTGGCCCAGCAGCTTATATTGGTGCGTTTCATTTCGTGCACACGTTTCCCTTGTTGCCATGGTGGGCGCGTATGCCGTGTCTTACCAGGACGGCCGTTAATCGTCGCTAAAGAGTCTGGCGCTGATGTAAGGTAACGTGCTCTTCATGCACGAATCAACTTCGCATTTACTTTCTATTTTTGTAATGCGAAAGCTTTGCACAACGCAAGGCAAGAACTTCACGAGCGCGCTTGGCCAGCGCAGAAGGAGCCGTCGCGCTCGCCGAGCGAGCGGCAGCGAGGAGCCGACATTCGGACGCCCCGCCGGAGCCGCCGTGCTCGGCGAGCGCGCGGCGATGGCAGCCAGGAGCTTGAACCCCAGCGGCGACGGCTTAGAGCACCCTCAGCGGCGCCGCGGAGAAGCACAGGTGCGCCAGCCGGGAGCTGAGCACCTAACAGTAGGACACGCAGCCTCGCACCCTCAACTTGAACAGCGCATGCGCCGAGGGTTCCCCCGATCGCTGACAGGCGGCGCAGGATGTACGGAGCGGCACGCGCTCCGGTGATCGCCTTTCATTTCAACCTGATAGTACATGTTTAACTTGTGAAGCGCGTAAAGAACAAGGACACG
Organism: Ixodes ricinus; assembly: GCA_037355805.1. Classification (NCBI taxonomy): domain Eukaryota; kingdom Metazoa; phylum Arthropoda; class Arachnida; order Ixodida; family Ixodidae; genus Ixodes; species Ixodes ricinus. The sequence continues at coordinate 14,642 of JAZHYW010060681.1, read as the reverse complement.
GAGAAAAAACTGAGGCTTGCGCCAAGAAATCACGCAACGCAGTACATTGAATGCGCAACGTTAGTTGTTTACGAAATACCTATGACTTGCGGAAAAGTGTATATAGGGCAAACGGGGAGGTGCATCAATGATAGGGCGCGCGAGCACGCCCTATCTGTTAGAAGTTCCCCATCGGGTAATCTAGCAATTCACTGTGACAGGTGTCCGTGCGCGCCTAATCTTGACAAAACAAAAATAGCTGGAAAACTAAAAAAACAAAACTGAGAGAGAATTGTTTGAGGCCTACTGCATTAGAGTGAGGGGCGAGGATTGCTGCGTGAGTGCACCGTCAGTGCACTTAACTGAGAAAGAGTTTTCTTTTTTGTGTCGGGAGCCTGAATTTGTGTACAAATAGTTAAGTGTTTTTCAATAAACGTTCAGTTGTAAGTTAGCGCTTGGTCCTGTCTCGTCTTTCCTCGTGTCCTTGTTCTTTAGGCGCTTCACAAGTTAGACCGTTTCACCCCGACACCGCCTCTCGCGATCGCGTCGGCCGCTTTTATCATCATCCTCCGTGATCATCCGCGCGAAGCTCGCTTTGCGGCGGTAGACGTGCTCAGTCGCCCACTTTGCCGATGGTGGTGACGTACAAAACAACCGATGAACGCACGTATGGTTGTCACGCAGCGCTCAGTTCAGCGCAGCCCAGACATTTCACCAATGATCCAAACTCGAATACTTCCAGGCGTAGTCACCAGCGTTTTTCTGTGGAAGATTTATGGCAGCCTATGCAACTGTAGCCCTCACCAATGACACTCCATTGTGATACACATTCTGGGCTATTATTTCACGCGATCAACAACTTAAACAACTTCGATAACCATTATCATGATCCCAAGCAAGGTGGATATTTCTTTTTATCTCAAAGCACACACTTTCATGAGTATGTACTCATTTCTCAATGTAGTAGGACCAACAATTCTTCCGAGTACACTAAAAACATACAAACCTCTGCTAATACCAGATTTTCCCAAAGTACATCGAGGCTGGCACTGCTCGAAGCATGCCACTGGGCATGCCTAGCTGCGCAATACCCATTGACCACTGTCGAGGGGCGCTACTATGCCAAGGGTGATAGTTGCACTCTTTGCATCAGCTTCAAGTGAGGTGATCAATGCCCGGCGAGCTGTGGGACACGGCAGACAATTCCCTGCCAGCGTACTGCCACAAAATTACCACATTCACATTCCTTCCAGCCATGCCCAAGGCTCCCATGACTAACTTTGCATAGCTATACTGATTAATGCTAGTAACAGCGCCAACAGGCACCCGAACCATGGCCAGCAATGTCAATGATTCCATTGAATATTGCTTGCAATGTAACTGGTTCTCACCCATGATCTCGTTAGAACGCCAGGGCGATGCACGTGACAACCAGTCCACAAGTGCACATGCATCACCGTTGCCACCTGCTTTTGTAGTGACATGGGAAGGGTTTCTGAAACCATTCACAATATCTGCAATAGGGTGCATCTATGCGACACTTGCAACCTGTGCATTGTGGATATGGTGCCACCTTTGTCATTGTGCTTAAGCAACATTTGCCATCGTTAACAGTCTGTGCTCATTCGCCAATCTGACATGGCGTCCGATTGAACTGGCTCGCTACCGCTGAACAGTTTTTCTAGTTAGTCTATGTGGATGCGAATGGATATCTGATGAAGTAATATATACAATATTTGGAGCAGATGTACTCACTTTGCAGTCCAGATATTCTCTTCGTGAGAGTAAGCTTCGGTCACAAGTTGACAGCACGGACACTATGACCCCCAATTTTAAACATGTATTCTTTAGCACAAAATTAGTTCACAGGTTGTGGGTTCAGGAGCTGTCACTGAAAGCCGCGAGCGCCAACTGTGCAATTGCCGGGTTGGATTACCACATGAAATTTTCAGTACGGGAACCAAATATACTGGTTTCGTGAACCGTGTGCGTGAACTGTAAGAGCTTTTGCCACTTCCGCATGCTGCTTGTTAGGGAGGCCTATCACCTCTCTAAAGCAGTGGGAAAGGTCACCACAGGCCAACTAGCTTATGCCTGTCTAAACATTCATGAAACCAACCCGATTTTTCGGTGCTTGATATAATCTATGTGCGCGTCCACCAGTGTGGTTCATCAACCAGACGACCACCATGCTGTTCATATTCGCAGATTTCAGAGATGACTCTGGACCCATTTGCTTGTCAGCGAACCGTGAGTACTTCTCAACCTCAAAACTTATTGTGTAGCCACGGATGTCCGCCTTCGACTTATGGCCACGGCTTAGTCTCGGACACACTGCGAAAGATATTCAGGGCACAAACGTGAAATCATATTTGGTGTGGACACAAGGCATAGCAACTGTGCTCAGCAGTTTTATGTGCGCCCAGTGCGGATAGTGTCGCAACACGGCGAACCTCCAACCACGTCCGGACCCGTCCTGCAACAGTGGTGAAACCCTCGGCACGAGTGCTTCTAACAACTGGCAAGTACGGTCAATGGGAGAGAATCAAGAGAAACAGTAAATCATAACAAAAGAGTGCCTCAGTTACTGACGCTGAAAGAATAAAACACACATTTGGGACGGACAATCGAATGTGCGTTTTATTCCTTCAGTGTCGGTAATCATTAAGCGAATGCTCTCCTCAATTCCAGAGTGCCTCAGCAATGGCTAGCTATCTCTCTTCAAGGAGACGGATCAATGGAAGATGGTGCAACAGGTTCCCCTGTAATAAAGCATGTTGTGTAGGTATCGAGGTATCGCGCTCCTTAAGGAGGAAACCCAGACAAATGTGCAGTTTTCTCTCAATGTTTGTATTTTCTCCAAATTCTCGTCTACAAATGGCAGCTTTTAATGAAACCAGCAAAGCAAACAAAACAAGAATAAACGCGGTGTGTCATCCAGTCCCTTATCTTCAACGTTCCCGTCCCTCTGCTTCAATTGCTCGCTAGGCTGTCGGCAGCTCCCCCGCCGACGATGATGGCGCTTTCTGGACATGCAGAAGAAAACATCTTAACAATGCACTGCTATTCGCCAGGGCACAGCCTACTGGTAATCTTAGAAAATGCCATGTCTTAAAGAGCAAACTCCACTTCAATGTTCGTTTAAAAGAAAGAAACACAAAAAATGCAATTTTTTTAGTATTACCTAGGAAGACTGCATGTCAAACTTAAGGACCCAGTTCCGCCTAAATGTTTCTTAGACGGTATGGCGCCCTTTGGAACACAAAAAATTGCCAAAATCGGCTGACTCTAGCTGGCGAATTGAGGCACAATCAACAGCGAAGTCAAGGCTACGGTGTCGGTGTAGCCAACATTGAGCCGAACGATATTCACATTGCTAGTTTTTGTTTTCCGGGCAAGCGTAACAGGTGACGTCAGCAGCATTTCTCAGCGGTGTCCACGTGAATGGCGCATGGCGCCTCCGCAGCGCTCTACTCAGCCTTGGGAGCTGTCCGGCCACCATGCCATCTTCCGCATCACAACCGCCGTCATCGTCGTCTGCCGTTTGCGATTATTGTCTCTAGGAGTTTCGTTCACACTAGGTGTGCAGACTGATGGTACAGTTGTGCAGATATCGTCTGATATCGTAGACACCAAAATGTATTGAAAACTGCAATTCAGACGACACTTGCGCTCTGCCCACACCCGCCCTGATCCCGCCAGTCGTTGCGTAGAGGATCACGTGAGTGCTCGTGCCACGTGTAAGCCATGTGTTTGGCGGCCCGAGGCCAGACCGAGCCGGAGTTTCGGTTTTTGCTCATGTTTAAAGTAAGATTTCACAAAATATACGATATCTTATATTTCGCGAAGCAAATAAAATAGTGTCTTTAATCAATGCTTTTTAATTTGAAATCCCTCATAATCCCGAAAGTTTCGGAATCGAGCAGAGTTGCCCTTTAGACGCAGTTTCAGAACAACAAGAGTGCATCTTGAATTGTGCAACATGTACAGCATAAATGCATAAACATCATAGTAGACTCGTAAAAAGGCGGAGCCCTACTGCCTCAATTTTAGATACTAAACAAAAGAAAAGTGGACAAGAAACTGCCAAATTTAGAGGGAAAGACATCAGTAGAGGGAATTTGGAAATAATTTGTGACAAAGGAAAAAAGAAAAGCAACGTTTTGACGTGACGGCCTCCTTCAGGACGACTTAAAGGTGACGATAAAAGGCAGATAACCGGGAAGCAAGGTACGAGGAAACATATGATATTACGCAGTGGCATCAGCGACAGAGCAAGAGAGGAGGTAAATGGGAACGTAAAGAGAGAGAGTGGGGGTTAAACCAAGACAGCCAAGGGCAGGAGGTCTTGTGTACAAGCAAAAGGAAAACCATAAAGTACCCGTGAGAAACTTTTTGGTTGAAGCCGAAGAGAAATCCAGTTTTCGAGTTCCAAATTGGACGGTTTTCTTCCTCTCTGCGTGAGGTGGGCGTGTGAATGCCTGACTTCATTACAGATACTCGCATGTCAAACTCAGAATGATCTATTGAGAATAAATGTCCCGACATGTCTGCGGAAACCTTGTTTGAGTTGGCCCACAATTTCCAGCACAGCATGTCTGCAGTGTTCTCGGAGACGTTTGTGGGGTCGGCGGTCTGTTTCTCTTATGTGGTGTATGGTGGGGCGAAGTGAGCTAAAATTTTATGTACCATGACATACCTCGGAAGCGCCCACCTTGTTCAAGAATCCAATATTAGCATTTTCCAAACTTGGGAATAGTTAAGCGCTTGATTTCACCAGACAAGCGACCATGTCTAGGTTAGCTCAGTTTGCAGTGAGAGTGGGGTGGGCCCTTTGCCGGTGTTCTATGCTATGTGACTTTAGAGGATATACACAAGTTGTTGTCAGGTTTTTTTTAAAAACCTCGAGGTACACCTAAGCATGTTTTATGAGTTGTGAATGCGAAAGCATGCAAGTTGCTTGTCCGCTCCCTTTGTCGTCTGCTGCGTACTAGCGCGCGCGCGCTTCGGGATCTCGGAGGCCATGGCGCATCGGCCAATGGAAGTCCCGTCGACGCGCGCCAGCCAATGGAACTGAAGGCGCGCGGAAACTATCTGCCGTTTTCGCGCTTCCAACTGATGATGTCAGCCCTCTCCATGGGACAGGTAATGCTTTCGCATTAATACATGCAGTATCGGGTTTGAACGAAATGCGAACAGTGACGGAACTTTACGCACGCCACCGACGTGGCCTGGAAGCTTGGGTTGTGCTGGGCAAGGTTCACAGTAGATATGCACACCCTCTCAGTGCCCTACTTTCCACCCCGCACTTTTGTCAGTTTGCAGAGGCCTCCATGAGCCGAAGCGTTCGCCGACGGCCCCGCACTCCAGTGTTCGCATTTTATTCTAACCCAATAGGACGGCATTTCAATCCGCCACACTCTGTCGTTCCGGAAAGCCTCGTTTTCAGGATGCTTCAAACTAAGAGAGGACCTCAGTTGGCACGTCGACGGTAAGGGTGGGAAGGTGCTTTAGATATAATTTTAGAGGATACGGGTTGGATGTTGGTCTGATCATTGCTTTGCGGAGCTAAGATGGGGAGAGATAAACAAGAAAATAAGAAGGTTTCCCTTTGGCTTAAAGGGACCATGAAACAATTTTGAAATTGAATTTCATCCCTCGCACGTCATAAAAGGTGTGAAAAGAAACACAAAAACACAAAAATAGAGAGCCAAAAAAATTCTTTGCTATAGAACATTTAAAAGAAAACCGGACTCTTTTGCGCCTTTTTTTCTTCGAAAGCTTTCTGCCTTTTCACTGCGATGCATCCGCAGAACCGCAGCCTGTCAGCCAAATCCACGTCGCCTATAGACCTTTTCCGCTTACTCTCGCCCCCGACCGCCAAGTTGGCATATCCGGTATGGGCGACGAAAAAATATCAAAACGTTTTAACCTGCAAATAGTAAAAAAATAGAGGGGCAACAAAACGAGAATGGGTGACGGTTACGCTTATCTAATAAATGCATTCTATTGGCGTGGCGACGGCAAAACATTGTTTTCGCCTATACTGGAAGTGAAGACAATTCAAGATGGCGGCGCCCGTGTGGAAAAGGTCTAATAGACCTTTTTCGCAAGGGCGCCGCTCACCAGCACCGCGATTATAAAAATAAATACTGTAAACGACTTAATTTTCGCGGGCTGAAATTTTCGTGAATCGGGCCAAAGCTGAAAATTTGAAATTATTCGCGGGTTCTAATTTTCGCGAATCAATTGTAGCTTCCGTCGCGTTCACATATTGCCCGAATTGTTTGCGGGACGTATTTTTCGCGTTTGTAGGCGATTCACGAAATTCGCGAAAATTAGGTTTTCGCAAAAATTTTGTTTTTTACAGTAGTCGGCGAATGTTTCCTAAAAGTTATGTTAAATAATATTCAGATCTACATTTTGTAGCATAATTAGAGATGTGATGAAAATTGCCAAATTTGATAATGCTCAGAGCCAAGCGCCATTTATCGTGTGGTAAACGAAGCACAAGAAAGACCCGACTGCGCCTACGCAGTCAACCCACGAGCGTCGTTTGTGACTGAACGGGTTTGCTCCTAGTAGCGCTTTCTTTGCAGAGTGAACTTTCGTTTTCTGGCTGTGTACATTGTTTGTGATCAATCGCTCGATCGTTATGCCGAAAGGCTGCATTTCACCGAAGTGCCTGAATTACAGTTTCTGCAGTCCGGTGGTTAAAAAGAAACAGTTGCAGTTTCACCGCTTGCCACTCAATAAACCGCGTCGAAGCACTTGGTGCAGGCTCATCGGTCTGAGGGACCCGGGGTCTAAGGTCATTCGTGTATGCTCTGGAACATTTTGACACCGAGTGTGATTACAGCCACATTCACAGTGCTCTCTGCGAATGCGGTCAGGTTCCAAAAGCCTTCTGCCTCAAATTCGATACGATTCCGATGCTTCGGCTACCGTCGCCCCCAGAACAGGAGAGAGTCGCCAAGTGTCAAAGGACCATGGTGAGCACTTGCAAGTGCACCTTCAAAGAAACAAAACATTTTAAATCATTGTTACTTCGGTACATCTCAATTTGCGGCCGAAACGTAATCTACCATTCCGTACTTTGGAGCCACCACTCCTTGTCGTACGATTCCAATGAAGAACTGGAGTCTACGTTGGAAGACTCTCAGCAGTTCCCAACAGGCATATTGGCGTGTCGGACTAGTCCCATGCTGTCACTGTAGCGCAACGTATCTAATTGAATGGACCTTTGTAGAAACATCAGTTCGAGAGTAAATGGTTCTAGTACGCTCTCTTTCTTCCTTCTGGCTGAGCAGAGAGGGAAGATGGTTTCTTTGTGTCGACTTCGGGCCAGAAGATTACGCACGATGGGGACAAAGGCTAGTTTGGGGAGCCGTATATGGACCTTTTCTGTGTACTCTCGACCCCAGCCACCTAATAAGCGTATCCGGTATGGGCGACGAAAAAACAATCCAACGTTTCAACCTGCAAATAGTAAACAAGCTAAGGGGAGGCAAAACGAGAAAGTGTGACGGTTACGCTTATATCCTAAATGCCTCCTATTGGCATGGCAAAGGCAAAACAATATTTTCGCCCATACTGGAAATGACGTCAATTCAAGATGGCGGCGCACTTGCAGAAAAGGTCTATAGGTCACTGCGCCTCAATGGGTGAACAGGATGTGGCTGACGTTTTGGGTGTAGTACGGGTGAGAGAGACCTTGCGGGCGCATTGTTTTTTAGCCACTTAGTCTCGAACCCAGTCGCGAGTCTAGGTGGCAGCACATATTCGCCAGAAGGTCCATTTTGCTCAGCTGCGATGTGTTCAAGGCTATCGCGGCGATGAGAGGCGCCGATTCAGAAACAATGTCGGTGGCATCAGGGCCATCAGCGCAGTAAACCCTACCGGCACACCTCCAACTCCGCCGCCGCTAACGCTCCCAACGCTCCCATTCTACTACTGCCGAGAGAACTTCCGGTTCCGATGCAGGCGGACGTCACGACCGTCAAAATTACGCCGCAGCTTATTTTGCGGTGATTTGGAGAGGAAGAAAAAGTCGATATTTAAAGAATTTTTTGTGTAGAAGTTAATAAACCGAATCGAGAACGGATGCCTGTTCGGCATTCAGTGAACATTGAAGGTTTATTGTAAACGTTATTTGGCAAAAATAAAAAGGTAATTTCATGGTCCCTTTAAGTCTTGGTTGGTGGAAAAGGGCGTCGTGTCTGGAGATGCCGGAGGCACAACTGCTCGCACTGCGGAGAAGCCCTATTAGATATCAGCCAACGTCACTAGATTAGCTCAGTTGTGGAACTCCCGCGGAAGAAGGTACCCCCTAACTCACTTCAGTCCGCCTCCCGTCGGTCGAAGCGCCATCTAAATTTTCGTTTACGAACTGCGTGTTCTATAAAGTATGGTGGAGTGCCATCTAGATGCTGCGCTTCGAAACGTATGTATCCCATATAATACACTGCAGTTAACAGAGCAGCCGTTCAGCGCGTTGAACAACGGGAGGCGAGTCGTGGTGAGTGAGAGGGTACTGCTCGGGCATGCACCGTCTATAAGCAGTTCCGTAACTGAAATAACCTAATAATGTTGATATCCGCGTAGAATAAAAAAACCTAGTCGGTGTCATCGCAGCAAAGCTTGTGCAGGCAGAGAAATCGTTAGAAAGGAATGAAGTCAGTTTGTGGTCTATGCTCGTTCAAGGAGTAGAGAAAGTAATTGTGGCTGTCGGTAGGTTTATAGTGTATGGAGGTGTGAAACTTCTGGCCGTCACTATTGATATTTATGCCTAGAAAGTTTACAAAAGATTTTAACATATGTGAGGTATACAGGAGGAAGGCATGGGTATTACAGAACACATTAGTCATGCGGTCAACTATGAAAGAGGGGCCAAATCCTAAAATGTTGTCAATGTAGCAATCATAGATTTATGGGTGAGGATGAGGAAAGGTGTCAGGAAAACGTACTCTCGCCTTAGCTGACAAAAAAAATTGCCAAACGAGAGGCCGGTCTTGGTGCTACACCGCATTTCTGACAATAAAATGAGTTGTCGAATTGGAAAGTGTTTGCTGCAAGAGTATGGTCCTGCAAGGCGAATCACGTGAGACGCACAGGGGGCTCCGACTGGGGTGCTAGTCAAGGAATAGTTAAAGAGCTGTTAACCCTTTGGCTTGAGCGATTACCACGTGGAATAATGTGATGGCCACTGTTGAGAGGGTAGTGTGTAGGTCTTGTACTATGGGCTCAAAGACCAAATTGACAAAGGCAAATCAAAATAAATTGGGGAGGACACAGCTGGCACAATGAAACGGGCAGGGGACACTGCTTTATATATTTTGGAAATGAGGTAGGGTGAAACAACGTGAGGTTGTAGATCGATTATATGCAGGTCCCCCCAGAAGAGAGACAGTTAATTTCAATTGAGAGCTCTTTTTTTTAGGTCAGAGAGAAGCGGCTTACAAAAATCAGGGACAGATACTTATCACAGAGCCCCATCTGTGTAAAGATTCCGGTGCCTGAACACTACAGTTCTGCCCTTGTCGGTTTGCTCGATTACGTCTACAAGTTTGGTGCGGTTTCGAAGGACTTTGAGAACAATGACACTTTCGGGGTTTTGTGTTGCAGTATTTAGACATCAGATTACGTAATGGTTTAATTGGTAAGGACACTGCGCCAAGCTTTGATGAAATGATCAGTTTCCCCATGTTAAGTGTGAGGCGGGGTCTAGGTACTCGTCTTAGGGTTGACAGTGTCAAAAGTAGTGCGGCAAGAAAGGGACGCTTGCGAGGTGGAGTGGGCATTTAGGAGCAGGTGGTGGAAGGACTGTTTGCTCTCTACATCTAGGAAGAATGGGTCTGTTTGGAAGTGTAGAGACGAAGGATATGACTTTCGTAGGATTAAAAGTTTGTTGGGGGCGGTGAGTAGTAAATCGTCTGGTACGGTGACAACAGGTTGGTGCCTGACAGTGGTATGTTTTATCTGGTGCAAAATATTAGTTTCTTTTGGACTTCGAGAGGAGATTGTCAGGATAAAAACATGAATTGATATTGCAAATTTCAGTTATAATTTTGCGTGAAAGAGCATGGAAAGGAAGTCAGCGAGTATTTATTGTAACACATAAAATGTGCCTTCATCAGTTGAAATGTGGCATCGCCTAAATTACGATTGTGACTCTTGCGGAGAACTGGATCGTTAAAACGAGTCGGAGAGCGAAGGCGGGAGTTCTTAGGAATTACACGGTTATGCTGGCACGGTTTTAGAAAAGAAAAGTGACTGGTTGCATGGTGAGCATGAAGGTGGTAAATGCTTCAAGAGCTGGGGATGGGGCAAGTAATAAAAACCAGGTGGTGGATTATTCAAAAGGGTAGAGTTATTGCTGTGTCGAACAATGACTGTGCGACTCGTGCTGTGACTGATGATGACGCGGCTGTTATCTGCTCCATTGATTGATTGAGTGATTGATTGGGGTTTCATGGCGGAAGGGCTACTAAGGCCAAAATGAGCCAAGAGTGAAACCTTTGTATAGGTAAGGGTTTGGAAGAAGAAAGAGCTATAGTAGCTGATGGTGTAATAAAACTATGCATATGAGATTGTATAAGTGTATAGAGGATGAAGGTGAGTTCGGATTACTAATTAAAATCATAGTCGGTGTATAAGGCCGATGTCCTTAAGAAAATTAAACACGGGCAATCGAATTCATCTTTACAATGAAAAGGGTTACGCTAAGAACACCTCCCTGGGAAACTCCATTTTCTTGAAAAAAACTCCTTGGAAAGGGTTGTTCCCAATCTTACAAAAAAGTGCAGCATTGCAAGTAACTTTGAATAGCACCTAGCATTCTAACTCGAACACCAAGACAAAACAAATCCTGCAAAATTCCAAAACGCCAGGCCGTATCATATGCCTTCTCTAAATCAAAAAAGACAGAAACACAGAGTTGCTTATTTACAAATGCCTCCCGCACAGTGGTCTCAAATCGAACCAGGTGATCGAGCGTGGATCGAAACGAACGGAAGCCGCATTGATATTTGTCTTTAGTAGGTTACAAGTCAAGAAGGTAGCGGCAAATGACCCTCAAGGGGAATCATATATCCCTCCTCCATCTCCCCATCTAATAGCGTCCCATCTTTTCCGTGACGTCGTGGCCTACGCGGGAGAGGGGTTTGCCTTGCTTTGAATATTTGCTTTATCTTTCGATCTTGACTTAGCGTTGTGGAAGCCACGAGAGGGAGATTAGATGTCGTTTTTGTTTCCGATGGAAATAAAAACAACTTTGGGGAATTAGCTTCCCCTCCGATGGATACAAAGGCATCTTTCAGGGGCTCGGTTTCCTCGCCGATGAATACAAGGGTCGCTTTCTTAAAAAAGAGGGGGGGGGGGGGGGTTGGAGACAAGTTGGCATCACTCTGTAGCCACTATCTAGTCATTGAAGCGGAACAAGGGGTGTTTCCAGGGAACTATTCTTTCGAATGCGGATGGATTTCAAACGGTCGCATTACGATTATGGGAGGAGCTTCTCCTACCTTCTTGACTTGTAACCGACTATAGAAGGTTGCTTCATTCTAGGTAATACATAAGTATTTCGTTTATCATGCTCTCCAGTGTTTTTAAGAAACAACTCATTAGTGCTATCGGTCTGTAACTGGAAGCACATGAAGCATCTTTGCCTGGCTTAAGCAGAGGAATGACTAGTGGCCACCTTCCAAGACGACAGGAAATGACTATCTGACCAAACACGATTGAACAATTGCAAAATGATTTCAAGTGTTGAGGGATGTAGGTGGCATAGCATAGTGTAGTGAATACCATCAGGACAAGCGGCAGTCTGCTTGGCACTATGAAGCACTGCCTCAAGCTCATGTAGAGTAAATGGTATATTATAAGGTTCTTGATTGCCTCCTGGGATACTTATTGATATTTTCTCGGCATGGAGCTTATGCCGAATGAAAGCTGGCATAAAATGATCAGAGCTTGAGACAGACTAAAAATGCTCTCCTAGTAGATTAGCTTGCTCCTCAATACTTTCGGGGCAGATTCCATGTCTAGTCAAAAGAGGGATAGAATATGCACGGTAGCAGCCATTGATCTTATGCACTCGGTCCCATACCTCTTTGCACGAAACAGTGCTGTTTATGGAAGATGTGTATTCCTTGAAGCTATCTCGCTTAGACTTCCTGCGAAAAGACCGAGCGCAAGATTTCATTATCCTCAAGGTGATGAGATTAGTTTGTGTATGGTATCGGCGGAAAATTCCCCAAGCTTTGTTCTGTTTCTTTTCTGCTATGTAGCAGTCGTCATTCCACCATGGTTTCAGTTTCTTGGGGAAGATGTGTTGAGGTCATTGGTATGGCCATGATTGATGCTTGTAAAATATGCTTAGTGATATGCTCAGTTTTGCGATCAATGCAGAGCTCATGAAGAGATGTAAACGCTAAAAGGAATGCTTGTTTAAAAACTGACCAGTTTGCTTCGTCAAACTTCCAACGGGGGGTTTGCATTGGAAGTGTAACCGGTCGTCCAATGTGATTTAAAATTATGGGAAAATGGTAACTTCCAAATGGGTTAGGATTGACCCCCCATGAGAAGAGAGGAAACAATGTTGGGTCACTAAGCGACAGGTCAGTGGAGGTGACTGAGCGGGTTGGAGCACTAAAATATGTAGCCTGCGAGTTGTTGAGTAAGCATAATCCCAAAGAAGAAATAAATCGTTCAGTCATTGATCCTCGCGTATCACATCTTTCACTACCCCATATGGGGTTATGAGCATTAAAATCTCCAGGGATTAAAACTGGTTGTGGGAGTTGGTCATACAGATAGTCACGTTCGTCCCGAGTTAGAGGATAATTTGGAGGTATGTAAATGGAGCACACTGTCATCAAGAGGTCAAACAAAACACGAACTGCCACAGCCTCCAATATAGTACTACGGGGTACCTCAATACATGAAGTAGATCGCTGAAGTATAATTGCTACCTGGGGTGTGGTAAGAATAGAGACGCTAATTTCAAAAAACATGAAAGTGCCTTAAAAATCTAGAATGGTTGTGATTCAAAAGGGTTTCTTGAAGGCAAAATATTAATGGGTGATGACGGTCTAACAAATAACCCACATCATCATATTTATGTAGCAATCCTCGACAGTTCCATTGGAGGAGGACTTCTTTCATCATATGTAGGGTGGTATTTTTCAGAAACTGTCCAGCTAAACTTAGAAGTCAATTTTAATATCGAGGTTAATTTTTCTTTTTGGACGTATCTTTCGGCTTACCTGTGGCCTCACAGGTGGCCGAGGGTAAGGACTCTGAACTAGAAAGGGCCTGTCCTCCTAGGACTGGGGCACGCTCTCGTCCATCGGTTCGTCTGGAGCCGCTGCTGGTGGACCCTTGGGGGTCTCTGGCCCAGGCGGCTTGCCAGGTATACGGGGGCCACCAGAGGCACGAGAGAGACCACGGCGTTTAGGTGGCTGGAAAGCAGGGGGTGCACAAGACACAGTCCCCTGTGCTTGGTGTTTAGTGGATCCCGACGGACCGGCATTCACCTTTCGGTCCGAGGGCGGAGCTGCTAGCACCGCTCCTGCTGAGGTTGAGGGGGACAAAAAAGGATTACACAAACCGTCCAAGGACGTCTGTGTTCCCGTTGTAGCTCTTAGCCGTGCAGGTCCCCGGCGCACGGCATCAGCATAGGAGCCCCAAGATTGAAACGAGTAGCGTTTCTTGGCCTCTCGGTAGCTTACGTTTTCTTTTGTTTTTATAGTCAGGACCTCTTTCTGCTGCTTCTGCAGAGAGCATGCTCGCGAGTATTCTGGGTGGGGTCCTTGCAGTTTGCACAACAAAGTGAGCTTTTGCACACATCATGCTCCGTGCTCCCACATTTAGCGACAGTATCTCTTCCACGGCAGCTGCGCGAGCCGTGCCCAAACTGCTGGCACCTAAAGCACCTTTGGGGGTTCGGGATATACGGTCGGACGCGACAGTTTATGTAGCCAGCCTTTACAGAAGCAGGGAGACAGTGACACTCAAAGTTGACTATGAGATGTTCACTAGTGGGAGTTTCTGATTCATCTTTCCGGAACATGATCCTTTTTACGGCAACTACTGCAGAAGAGCGGAAGCCCTCAAGGATCTCTTCTTCGCTGCTGTGCAGGAGGTCGTCCTCAGAGGTGACACCATGAATGGTGTTTAGAGTGCGGTGAGGAGACAGTGACTTTTACACCTCCAATGGTGTTCAAGGTGAGCAAAGTAATGCTTTGTTTCTTTGAGTTTACTTCCACAAGCAGGCCTCCGGAATACAGTTTTTTCGCATTATAATCGTCTCCAAGGCACCAGTCAAGGCCTTTTGCCACAGCAAAAGGTGAGAGCTTGGACATTGGACGTTTATCATTTGTTGAATGAAGTACAAAGAACTTCGTAAACATGTCTGACTTAGACTCTTTAGCTATGACAAGGGGTTCGGGGCGCAGGCGCTTGCGTAGTCGCCACGAACCGAGTTTTGGTTTAGAAGGGGCAGCCATAAAAAGGCAAAAAAAAATTCGGCACCTGTGACGCACCACTTACCATGGAGTCCAACAAGGGGACAGGCAACACCTCATAACAGAACGGGCTTGTCTGAGTATGCTGCTCTGCCAGTGCTACCAAGACGCTATAACCAAGAGTGGTTTAGACGAGAG
>JAZHYW010060678.1:0-18360 GCA_037355805.1 Ixodes ricinus | reverse complement strand
GTAAGAAATCTAGTCAAGTGGCCGAAGATAACACAGTGATTTGTCCAGACAGGTTGTAACTTCCATTCCGCTGTCAGCTGCAAAGCAAAGCTGGCTTTTTTTATTTCCATCCACAAGTTGTGAAAGCTTCGAGTCATCCCACCGGTGCAAAAGCATGTCACGAACACGTGATTCTTCAATCCGCTTTTGAGTTGAGGATTGCTAAGGAAGAATGAAAAATAATTTCATGACTCCTTTAAAGGGATACTTCAACGAAATTTGAAATATTCCCGTCGTGTTCAAAAATAGGTTGAATATGATCCACAATATCCGTAAATGAGAATCGCCCGTTTGTATTTTGATCCTGGTGGCTGTATTTTTCGTTATAAACGGCCCACTCTGGCAAGCGCTCGGAGAAGGCCCAGCGCAATCGTGACGTAAGTCGTCTCAAACGAGCAAAGCTACGGCGAGGCTGACGTCGAGAGGATGGCCTAGTCGGTCCAGCCACCGAAGCGGCTGCTTTTGTACGAATTTTGAGTGACGGGTTAATCTTCTATAATCTTGTAGGGGGACAATAGCGACTTCTGCGACACACAAAAAGGATTCTCGGAAAGAGGGGAGTTCCTCCTTCCCCCTTCTCTCGTCGTGGCCGGAGGCGAGACGATTTCCGTCACTAGCTCTCAAGGTTCCTAGACGAGCATTACAAACGAGGCGTTAGCGACATCCACCAGGTGCTCTTTTGCTAATCGTTTAATTCGTTTTAAAATTCCTTTTCGAGACTTTTTTAACAAGATATTGGTATGTTCCATGTGATACTGCTCTTTTGGACACATATAGACCAAAGAATGAGCGCCGAAATTTCGTTGTAGTATCCCTTTAAGCGGATTACAATATGAATATAAATTCAAAGGGGGGTGGGGGGGATTACATGAGTGGGATGCTCTGCTAATCTTTAAGGATGTCACATTCAGCTGGGTCATTGGCTGGTATTTTTTTTGTTTTTTTTTTTTACTTAGCGGCACTGTAGCCTGATATTGTTCATAACGGCGCGGAAGGTGCTATCGCACCACTTACCCAATTAATGAACCACAAGCAGCAGTAAAGCTCGTGAATATTAGGCAGTTTCATGATACTCCTCAAACATGATTTCGGAAAAATGCTTTTCAAAAGAAATGCCATTAAAACTAGTGATGGACCGAATCGGCCGAACTTCAGATTCGGCAAAGTTCGGCAAATGCCGAACTTTTGAAGGAAAGTTCGGCAAAGATTCGGCAAAAATTCGGCAAATGTCTGCGCACGCGCGAGAACGCGACGGGGCCGTGGATTGCAAATGGACGCCGTGCAGTCGTGCGGTTATCATCGTGCAGTGTAGTACAACTAGCGGTTACGGCGATGTGTGGTGTAGGCAACACGGTAACTGTGCGTTTGTGAGCGAGTGTGGTTGTCTTCAATATTTTCTGCCTCAAGAATAGACGATCGAACAGTAAATTACGCAGTCCACTGCGCAAGTGACAAATGATGCGGTGCATTCTGGATATATACAGTGGATAACGTGATTTTCATGTGGCCTTTCCAGTGATGAAACGAGGTTGTTGAACCATTGGCCGACAATTACTTTAAAGCACTCCTCGCAGTTTTAACAATTCTGTTTTCGGCTCAGAAGTAGTGTGTACCAAAACAAAATAATATTGTTTTTTCAATTAGTGTTATTTCGCGATTTTCATGTATCTGCATAAAATTAAACAGAACTGAAATGCTCGACGTCTCACATCCGACATTCCTAACTCTCCCCATCTTCCTAAACGTCCGTGTATGTCCAAACACGAGAAACCCGCATTTTAAAGGACCCATGAAACCATTTCCGGACTTCCGGCCAAAGGAGATGGCGTTTGGGGATGCCCCTCAACTCATACAATGTTTCCCGGGTCACGTGCGCATGACGCGCCGCGGGGTACGCGGCTTCCGGTTTCGTCCTCTCCTTAGCACAGTGGACGTTGCTACAGCGAGAGCAGACTCTTCCCTCTCTCCCGTACCCCTCGCTCATGTGCCTTGCTCTTTCACCGTGGCTCCCGTGGTCCGCGTGTTCTGTGGCTGTGCCGCTGTCTCGCTCAGCATGGCGACCTGGAGAGACGGTCTCAGTGAAGTGGAGCGCGAGATGTTCGCGTATAGCGAGTCTGTCGGACTGTCGCCGTACTCGCATACGCCTGAGAGGCGTGACAGAAAAGTTCGGTCGCCAAACGGGGATGACATGTCGGCACAGCCCGATCCCAGTCCGGACCCAGATGCATGGCGTCTGGTCACCACGGCATGGTAAGCACCGCGTCTGGTTTCTCAACATACGCTTTTTATCTGTAGTTCAGCAGTTTCCATGTGACGTCTCTTTCTTTTCAATCATAGGTGCTCTTGTAAAAGGTGCGAGGTAATGCCAACATCAAGGGAATGCGTCTGCTGCCGCGAGTGCCCGCCTGCTGTAGCTGCGCAGCCGGAGGGATGCGTGACAGAGCACGCAGACTTTTCGCTCATTTGCCTTGAGCCTGCCGTGCTCCGGGTAGCCTTCTGGGCGCTACAAGAAGCTGGGCACAACCCGGCGCAAGGAGAACAGAGGTGCGCCGTTCGCCTCCAACATTTTGAGCGGAGTTATCGCTGATCAGCATGCTTCTACATACATACAGAGCGCGACATCCCAGGCACCCGCACTTGATCACTCTTTGTTCACGCCCGAAAATAACAGAAGCCCTCGAACAGATTCACGGTGGGTTTTTGCGACATCAAGTGCGAGTGCAACGCTGCAAATTGCCTGGCGATGTGCATGGAATTTTCGTTTTATCCCCGTTATATTTCGTCGCAACCGAGAGATGGAACTAGTGCACCCCAAGGGTCGTTCACAATGCGACGATGGGGGCAGGGACAGGGACTCGATCTATCGCGATCACCATCCAGTTTTTGTGCTAGATATTATTTTACATATTCTCTGTTGTGAATTTTTATAGGGCCAGAAATTTGTTTCCAGTAATCCACCTAAACATATCACAAGATCTGGAGGACCCCTTGTGACCCAAATATAGATCCAAACAAAAAGCAATTGCTTGACATGCCATTTATTGATTCATTGTTTATTACAAGTGCTCACCAATGGCTCGAGGCCTTTACAATAAAGCACACAAACAAAATAACTCCATGAGCTTAGTGTCCTAACTGGGGCTCATCTCAGCCCATTGCCCAAAGTGTCAGCAATAACGGTAACTAATTCACGTTCTGCAATACTCTAGACATGTCAAGATACGAGTTTTTTTTTCTAAAAGAGCCGAATCCGGAACCTTAAGCGAAGCTAATGTTTGCTGAAATTCAGACTGTATTCGTCAGTACATTGATCTCAAATTCTATTGAACTGGAATAAGTCATAGTACGCAATAAAAACTACTACAGAGGTGGCCATTGTTACGTGGCTCAAAGGCAGGCTATGCAAACATTCCCATTTATCTGTTACCGACAGCACTCACCTCACCTCAATTATGAACAGCTGGCAAAGAATATTTTTGAATTGTGGACACATTAGTTGTAACAAATTAACCACTCAGAAAACATGTTGCACAGAGATTGATTTTACAATTGATTTTACAACCGGCTATATGTCACCTCGAATACTCTTGAAAAAGCATTTCAAAGTTATCCACTGTACAAGCATTACAAATGCCACACTTCAAAATTAGCATGGCAATAGAACAATTTTATTTTCCTGTAGACCCCATTCCGTAGCGACAGAAGAACCGGAGCAAATTATTTGGAACAGCACTTCGCTTCAATGTTGATGATACCACCTAAACCTGTAGATAAATTAGAATACAGTGTCCTGATAACTAGTCAGCTCATCAACAATAACGCAAGTAAAAACCACCACAGGTGATGTCACATGTCACACCAAAGAAGTGTTTACATTGGGAAAGCATGAAACATAGGTACATCTTATCAGAAGCACTTGTGTCTTCTACAAGCAGACTCGATACAATAATGAGCTTCTATAGATGTTATTTAGTTCTCAATTATCCACCGCTCTTGGGCCATCATACCTGTGTTCCATCGTATCAGTTATTAAAATTCATCTAACTACATGTTTCTTTTTCTTCATACATGAAAAGGTTTTAGGAGAAATCCTGAAGGTGGAGTACAGATGCCTACATGTCGCCTTTGTAACATTGTACCTATGCACTCCAGTTATATCGTTTAACCTTGCAGTCTGGACTTCTACGTTATACGCAATTTTTTCACACTGACAAGTTACTACCTATGTTATCATTTACACAGGTTACGCTTCGTGGCCTACAGGCAGTTTGTGCGGTGGATGTGGCGGAGACTGGGGCGCCGCAACAGACGAGTCCTGCCTGCCTGTGTCGTGAGGACAATCCGGGAGGAATTCCCCTCGGACGCCTACACCGGATTTTTGGACACGGAATAAAAGATGTGAACTCAACCTCAGACGAATGTCCTTTATACTATATGATATCTCATATGTATACTCCAGCTGCAAGCAATCCGACAGTTGGTGAACTAACCAGCTCGACCAATGAAAGTGCGGAACTTCTGCAACCCAGATCATTCTAAATCACCGGAGCACTTTCTGCTCGACAAAATGTCTGCATAATCATTGGCTAAGCCGAGTCTGTTCCATACAATGATTTGGTGGTCGGCATACCTTGCGGATGCAATTTTTTGTAAGTGTAAACATTTCAATCCAGATTTTATTTTTTAAGTTACCACTTTGTTGCATTTAGACCACAGTCCTGAATGGAAGAGTTTCTGCCACGCAGCTTTTATGGTCGCCATGCATCTAATCCCAAGACAAAAATAAAAAAAACTGACGATTGGATGTTACTGCTACTTCACACTGTGTACATTTACAGGCAAAAGCATCTAATGTAGGTGCAGTTGTTTTCCTTGCCTTTTCGATGATGAAGATTCCCACAAGCAAGCTGTAAATTCTATGGTTCATGCTCACCCTCCATTTTTGAGGGCGAGCATGAACCGTAGAATTTACAACCTTCATGTGGGGGCTGCTTGTGGGAATCTTCATCATGCCTGCCTCTTGAACATCCCTTGCCCTATTGTGCTTTTGGCCTCCTTTCCACATTATAAAAGAGCAGTACTGCATGAGTATGCCAGCCAACCATCCTAATGTTGCAAGAGTGTGCCTCTTTGACATTTCAAAGGCTGAGCAAGGGGTCATGACGGGACAAAAGGCTTCCATATGACAGCCACCTAAGGCAGAGGTGCGTAAAGTGGGGGTCACGAAGCCTCGCAGATCTGACAAGGTGTAGAAGCCGGTCTTAATATTTTCAAGTAAAGCCAAGATTGTTTGTTGTTACATCTTGCACAATACGACAACAGGAACACAAACAAAAAGCTGCCATTCAGAAGCTTGAAAGTCAAGTCGGAGTTGGTTTAACAAGCAACTGTGATGTGCAAGCCCTCTTGAATCCAGTGCACGGAACAATTTAAAAATCTTAATTAAGGTTTAAAGCGAGTTTTCTCCTTTCCGTGTTTTGGGGGCACTTCAACCCTATAAAACCATGATTTTCTGTCGACTAAAATGCAGCTGTGTCTGACACAGTGTTTGTATCGTCCTTCATCTTTTCCCCATCTTGAGGTTTTGTCTAAAATTGACGGTTCGTTCGGGTTCGGGGAGATCCACTGGCTGTGTGCCAAGTACCGACAATGAAAATAAAAAAGAGTGTCCACGAGGTTGTTTTTTTATTTTAGACAGAAGTACTTCTGTTTGGGGCATGTGGAAGGCGGGAACTGTAGAGGTTGCTAATTGTGAGTTGATGGGGCTAGTTATGGCACCATCTTAGCGTGAGATTGGGTGTGTGCCCTTGTGGGGAGGTAAGGGACAGTTCTTTGCCAGCAGCCGTTGGAGTCTGATGTCTTTTAGTCAACTCAGCCCCACAGGGTTCAAGAGGTAGGCTCTCAATCCTACATGGTGTAAGAAGTAGGATATGACAAACTCTGAAAGCACAAGCGATTCCACGGTGTGGCGGGGCATCGCTTTACGCCAGCCTCACAGCTTCAACTTCTCGAATGTGGAACTGCGGCCCTCCTGGCCATCGCAGTATGAAGACTACGCCTTCGCATCCTGTCTTTCCTCGGCACCTGAAGATGTTCAGATACGGCTGTTATTGTAGTGCATGGGCTCGGAGGCCCGATGCTTGCTAGGCAGTCCTACAATGTCGGAGGCTCGTCGCGTTGTAGGCGCCCTACAACGTCGTGGTACAGCATTGCACCGAGCACTTCGTCTACCCCGTGAATGAAGTACTATATGAATCGTTGCGATTCCATCGGCAGGTCCAACAACCTGAGGAAAGCGTCGACACGTTCCACGTAGAGCTGAAGCGCCTGGTCAAGCAGTGTAACTATGGCTACCCGGAGGTCGAGGAACGCCTTGTAAGGGATCGTTTGGTCGTCGGACCCCAGGACTTTCAGCTTCTCTGGACGAAACCCGAAGCTCATGCTCAAGGACGCATGGGTGCAAGCGCGCCAAGCCGAATACACAGACAAAGAAAAGGCAACCACGGCAGGCAAGGGTACATCAGCAACTCCAAGAAGTCAAGGTGTCAACCTCGACACGACCAAGCTCTTAGGTCGTCACAAGCAACGCGGGACTCAGCCCAACGCCATTAACGCTGGTCACGACCAGCGTTAATGGCCAGCCTGGTTCTTGTTTATTCTGCGGATGCTCGTCTCATCCTCATGCAGACTGTCCCACGCGTAAGTCAAGGTGCAACTTTTACCGTAAGGAGAGGCACTCCGCAGAGGCCTGTCGCTCCCGCATGAAAAAGCAAGCTAAAGTAGACACTCTGCAGCTTTCTGCAGTCGATGCTGGAGAAAGGGCTAAGTTTGTTGAGGTCCCCGTCAACAACCATACTGCGTCTTTCAAAGTGGACTCAGGAGTTGAGGTGACGGCTGCTCCGGATAGTTTCCGTTGGATACCCCAGAGCTTGATAACAGTTGAGAACGCCATTCATGGACCGGGAAACCATCCGCTTACAGTGTGGGGTGCTTTCTCACTGACGTTGTGGTGGAACGGCAAGTCTTACAAGCCGCAGGTTTATGTTGTCCAGTCACTCAGTACTCCTTTGCTGGGCTTCCCTGCCATACAGAACATTCAGGTCATCAAGTTCCTTGACACTGCAGGTAAGCCTGCAGTCAAGCCAGGCTTCACTAAGCTCTTCGCAGGTCTGGAGCTACTACAATCTGGCTGGAATCCAAAGCTAGTTCATTCTTACCGAGTGTGCCTAGTCGTACACCCATTCCCCAACGAGAGGTTGTGCGGACGGAACCTCAGAAGCTCAAGCGGCAGGGAGTCATTAGTCGGGTTGAAGGCCAGACCCCACATGCAGGAACAGTTGTACCAAATGAAGGCTTCTGGAAGCCACCACCCCTGCGTTCTCCTTACGAAGCTCAACCAGGTCGTCCTCCGAGAAAGGCACATGCTTCCTAGAGTGAACCAAGTCCTCGGGCTTTTGGGTGAAGCGAGGGTGTTCGCCAAGTTGGACGCTATTTTCGAATTTCAGAAGGTAAAATTTGCCAAGGAGTCAGGAGTACACCGCTTTCATCACTTCCTTTGGCCGCTTCTGCTTCTGCCTTTTGGACTTACGTTGGCACCAGAGTACTTCCAGAAGCAAATGGCACGCATTCCGAGAGGACAAAACGGGTGCGTCAACATGATTGACGACATACTTGCCTTTGGACGGACGCATGAGGAGCAGGACAAGTAACTCGATCAAGTGCTCGCCCGACTATCAAAGGCAGGCATCACCCTCAAAAAAGATAAGTGTGTGTTTGGAGCGTCCGAAGTCAACTTCCTTGGAGTCATCATATCAGCAGAAGGCGTGAAGCCGGATCTCAGCAAGATTCAGGCTGTACAGGCGATGGAAAGGCCTGAGAGTGTCACAGGTGTGCGAAGATTACTTGAAATGGTAAACCGTGTTGTGCATTTCGTGCCGCGCATCTCCGAGCACTTTTGTCAAAGAGCAATGTATGTATGGGGCTGGGGTTCCGAACAGGTGGCAGCATTCTTACGGGTGAAGAACTTCCAGAATTCAGACTGCTGTCTCGCTAAGTACAACCCAATGTAGTACACAACTTGCTCGTGCTAAGTCACCCGGTTATGCTTGCCACTTGTTTTGCAAAACGGCTGAGCCTGGCTGCAACGAGGTCCTCCTTTGACGGCCTTTCGAAGCTCTCGCTCATGCAGGGCGGACGTGGTGTCTCCGCATCAAGCTTGAAAGCTTCCTTCAGGGGCAGCGCTGTCTTGCAGAGTTCCACAGACCGAGTCAGGAGCTTTGCGACGTAATCTGCAAAAGTAGGTGTAATATTAGGCATTATGTCAACTGTGGGGAAACGTGCACATCGGAAAGCACATGATTATGCCAAAATGAGATGATGAAATGAGATAGAGTAGGACTTCCAGTTTTTCACAAAAATGAGAACGTAGGGAGATTTATGTTTGGAAGTAAAGAAGGCTTAGTGGCCAAACATCAAATGTTTGATGAGTTTCGAAGCGTTGTCAGACCATATTTGTGAGTGCTTCAGCTTTTTTTAACTGAGCAGATTATGAACTACATGTATGTCAGAATGTCTTGATTTAAAACGAAAGAGGCATGTAACAAAACGAAACACACCTTGTGACTTGCATCTATAAATTTACTGGAGCGGCTAGCTGCTCAGCACTCGACTCGGGAAAGCCGATGAAAATAGAAAGAGGAGGACGAAAAGAGAGGTTGGAGAAACGGGATGATTGAGGGAAGCGCAATGACCGTGCAGAGGATGGTTAGGTCTCTGGTCTACGATGTGTCAATTGTCGACGGCAACTTGCGTTGCTGAGCCGGAGAGGTTGGGGGCTTCTTGGCACTCCGTGGAGGAAGTACGAGACGGAAGAGAGGGTCAGGCAAAAGAGAAAAAAGTAAGAGGGAGGCCTTCTTGGTTTTGCTGCTGTAGGTTTTTCAAATTTGAACCTGTAGTGCCGTGCAAGCTGGGCAGCTTCCACCATGCAAGTGGATCTCTCTTTCCTAAAGTGATAGGGAAGGGTTCGAGAGGAGTGTTGTCCCGACTTGATGTTTAAAATATTATTTGTCAGCCGAATTGCAATTGGTACCCCCCCCCCCCAATCTCTATGATAACTTGCTGGGTTGTGCTTGCCCGCTTAACCAACGTGGCCACCGGGCGGCCATTTTTTCTGGTGGCATAATATGGCCAACTAGCGTTGTTGAATTCTAGACCCACCTTCGAGCGTTCGGCAAATATTTTACGGAAGCGCAGCATCGGAGGAGGGCAGCACATGAAGCCTTCACAGCTCTAGTCGGCCACATAATGCCTCCAAAAACATGGCCGACGGTGGCCGCAGTCGCGTCCATACGTGGAGCTTGGCAAGTGCAAATGAGCAAATAGTCAAAGATCAGTGGTGCCCCCCTATAATTTTTGTTTGTGTGAGGTGGGGAGTGCGTGAGGGGCAATTCTTTGTGCGAACGACGACCGGGTAAACAGAACCCTCGATTGGGCTCACAATCTCTTTAGCGTGTTCATGGAAACGGTCGATCCTTGAAGCATTGGCCCTTTTGACCAATATACTCTGCTCTGCACGAAAGATGGATTTTAAACATCTTATTTCTCTCACTGGGGAGGAAGCACTGAGTGTGCTTTTCGGTACAAGTGGGCAGAGGTTCCATCCGACTTCGGAGAAAAAGAACCCATGAGTAAACATACATTTCTCTTTTTGATGCTGTTAAAAGCTTGAGCCAGGAAGACAGCCGGGCTTATTGTGTTGACTGTGATTGTTCACATAGACTGTTTAGCACTTGCTGAACCTAAACATTGTTGAAAACTGGCTACTTCAAATTAATTCTAGGCACATTTCTTTGCATGTGTAACGACTGACATAATCAACTCTAAAGTTTCTAAAAATGTAACACTTTTATTCCAATCTTTCAATTTTATACCTGCTAACGCAAGATGCAGGTAGCATTGACATTACGGGTAGTAACTCTAAACATCGAAATTTTGTAAGGAAAGGTAAAGGTATTTCTGAACAGTAGAATTCTTCTTATATTACCATATGTGGCTTTTGTCATCCTGGGATTGACGCTGTGGTGCCCCTTCCTTGCCTTGGGAGATGTCATCTTCCACTGCATCTCACCCGCTTGTGTGATGGCCTGGCCCCTGCTGCTATTTTCGTTGTAGTGGAGTGCTGCAACGCGCGTTCTGGACGAACAGAGAATGTGGTCAAACAATCCGTTTTGCTATTTCTTACTGTTGCATTCTCAAGCATTCCGCAGCCATTACGATAGCTAGTTTCATCACGTGAATCAGTGTGTTCATGTTTTCACACGAGTTAGAAGCTTTGCAAACCTACTCATTTCAATGAAACACAGCCATACTGCAGTTGTGACAGATTAGGAGGTTAAAATAGTATTAAGCTACAAAATTACGTCATTGTGACAAAACTGTCACAAAACTCAGGAAGCACACAAAATAAGTCAGGGGTATGATATTTTAACATAAAACGGCAGGCAACCTCAGGATCTTCTTCTAGACCCTTAAAATATTTACAACATACCTGGCGACCATGCCTCTTGTGCTGAATGCAAACGCTTTCGCTGCGAAGCCGTTCAGGACACTGTGGTAGGACTCCAGGGCGTAAGTCTGTGTGTCCGGGGACAGCTGACGCAGGTCCTTCAGCAGCTGCTTCCTTGTCAGGATGCCCACAAACTTTGCATGGACAGGCGTTTCTGAACCAATAAAAAAGGGGATCTCAGCTTGTCGGAGCAAACAGTAAATAACAAAAGATTGGTACTTTTACGCTGAACTGTTGGTAAACCTTGTTGTATTTATCGAAGGTAGTATCCTTTGTAACTAATGGTTAAAGTGCGGTGTTTTCATTTTTTTTTCAATTATGGCATATTTTTCCAGTTTTTATTTGGAAATGAAATTTTCAGCTTTTATCGGTGAATATAAGTGCAGATAAAAGTTTACCTTTCTTTTTCGTGAATATGCATTAACAGAATACACTTTTTGTAACATGCTTGTACAAAATGTAGTGCACTAAATGCATACTTTTTCATTACTCTTGCTGTACTTTTCAATAAAAAATCCAGACAGTGTACCGCTCTCATCTTGATGTGACGTACAGAGTTGATGTGCTCTTATAGGCGCACTGGTGCTCTACCATTATGAATTAATCGTCATGCACCAGCCCTTGCGGACACGAGTAAGGTAGTCATGGTGACCACTTTCAACACGCTTTTCCCCAAACTTTTCAGGACTGTCAAAGCTGGCTAGCTCGCACAAGCAAGAGAAATGGCAACAAATAAATTGCGTTCCTGTAAAGCCGGGGAATATTGACAGATGCGTTAAAAAGGGGTTTAGAGCTTCTCATGTTGCCCCCTAGTTTGAAAAAGGCCAGACATTTCCAAACCCCTCTCCTCCCCCCTACCTGCCCCCAAAAAATTAAGCAAATTCAGCGGCCTTACATACAACAGCCGGGGGTGGCTGCAAACTTCCAAGCACAAAGGCTGGATCACAAAAGGAAACACACATTCAATCTAGAAGAGGAACACAAATACCCACTAAAAGGAGCGTGTCGACCTGTGAATTTTTCGCCAACAGAACACTTCGAGGTCAGATGGATAAACTGTACGGGGTAACAAGCTGACAAATACCTCGATTAGCGTGCAATACGATACTCTAAAATACTGACCTTTTCCGGTTAAAACCTAATTTTTGAAAATTTATTCGGTATACTTTTTTCAGTTTTTATCGATGTAAACAAAAAACGACAAACCCTACTTTAGCTAGAGGTCCATATTTCCGATACTGATATGTCTCACCAATTGACAAAGCAACAAACACCAAATGAGGACGAAAAAGTAAGTCTGATTAGGTATGTGAACTGCCTCCTCACCTGGCTCCATCCATTCGCCTTCTGCAATGGGCTCATGAAAGCACCGGGTGTACATCCCAGGATGGTCCTTGTGGATGTTGATGACGTGCCTGGTTAGGCTTGTCCAGGCGTCCACAAGGAGGTCACCATTGCCACTGGCTAGCTGCCGCGCACCAGTACATATGGTTTGAAGCTGGCTGTGCCCACAGAGCAAGTGCACCACAGTCCTGCCCCTTGCTCGCTGCGTTCAGGCTCTTCTTGATGCCTGCAGTTCGACGAGCGAGCAAAAAGAGTACAATTTTTCAGGTTCTTCTAACTCGTGGTCTGCATGAAGATAGTTTTTGAAGATAGAAGAGGCTTGAAGACACCGCTGATATTGGAGAATATTTCGCTTTACAGGAAAGCGCACATAGAGACGGGAACATATTTTTATGCCCTATTCACGCCCAGAAGTTTGGGAGTCGCCACCTGGTAGATTGTCTCGCAACCCAGAGTGAGGATGACGAGGTCAAAATGTTGTCTTCATATTTTGATCTAAGCATGCTTTCGGCCTCGTCATCCTCCGAGCTTCCTCCGGTGGTCGCTGTGATTGGCTCTCCAAGTTCCGAGCGAGCCAATAGATGACGGGCATGTGAGGATTGCTAAAGCGCCCCTAGCGTGATTCTAGCCGCGAATAATAGTTCCTCCCAACAATAATTGGATGGTGCTGGCATCCCAGTGCAAAATGAGCAGAAGCAAGCAATGAGAGTTCCAAACACATGGGAAAACATTGGTTTGAGAAGGGCACAAGCAAGCAATTCAGCATTTCTTTAAAAGGCCTACAAGGCAAAATATTTTAACGTGACGGACTATAAAGAGCTAATGCCGCTAAACAAATTGCATAGGTAACCATTGTTTATAGATGTGTTAAATGCACTGTTAGCAACAACTGCTCTGATTGAGCATTGGCGGCTGGCAGTACTATAAAACAAACAATATGTTTTTGTTAATTTTCTGTCGGAACACGGTCCGTGATGGGCTCTCAAGTTCTGCTGTAGTAAGGCGTGCTCAATTGGGGCCCTAATCTAAGTGGTCAAATTTCGTCCCAACAAAACACTTTTAGATACAATGCAAAAAAGTGCAAATATGATACTGCAGAAAACTGTTTCGGTGAGCAATACCCACTCTTCTATGTTGGCAAGCAGTATGGTTTGTTCGTTTGCATACAGTGGCATGAGGTCCTGAGAAATTGCATTTACTTTTTGAGACGTGCCAGACGTCAAAGTAGTGCAGGATGGCTGGTTCCTGCTCCCGCATGTGTTTTCCAATGGAACGGTGTCTGTCTGTGGTCAGCGACCGCACAGTGATGTCCTTTTTCTTGAGGAAGTCCAGGGACCGGACCAGGCCTTCTTTTTCCATCTGTCCACTGTTGCGGACTGTCTCGCACTGTGTATTCAGTGTAAGGTGGAACAACATATTTCAAATATCAGTATCAGCAATGATTATCTCAGATGTACAGACATCCTCAGATATGAGGGTGAACAAGCTCTGTCGTTCGACTGCCACTGCCAGCGCTTCAAAGGTGCATCACCATGAATGAAGGCCATAGCTGGTTTTTTCTCTGTGCCTTTGTTGCCGCTGGCGTGATTTTGACGCACTGGTGGTGACGACCCAACGACTCAGCTTGTTCACCCTCACTATGAAGATGACTGTACCTATGTCAAGTAACCTGCAGCCTTACCAATTTTCACCTATTTCATTCTAGATAAGAGGCTATAGACTTCCAGTGTGTATCACAAAGACAAAGTGTAGCAGTAGGCTGTAATGAGTGCTCTATTGCACTATTCTGTTTCAAAAGGTTATCAGCCCAAAAAGTTCCTCCACAATCAGGTGGTTGCATCCATTCCTGCACCTCCACAGTAAGGTGGTTTCATGCATCCCTCATCTCCACAATAAGGTGATTGCATGCATTCCTTACCTCTCCAACCTGAACCTGTTCAAAGTGAAGGATCTTGTTGACGTGACCCACAAACAGGGAGTAGGTGAGATACTTGGCGCAAAAGCCGGGGGAGTCGCATCTCCCATCACCAGCGAGGTCCAGTGGCTGGTCATGAAGCTCATCCAGCAGCTTGCCCTGCTCGTCTGTCCACACCTGTTGCAAAAAGTTTTGAAATGTTTCATACTGGCATAAACATATAAAGCAACACTGCATTGGGGTTCAAGAACATGTCAGGAAAAAACTGATCTCATTGTCACCTGTTCGATGGCTTGGCACAAAATTGTCCGCTGATAATTGAAGTACGTCTTCTCGCACATGCCCTGGAGGTTGATGAGCTCGAACAAGCGCAGCGTCTTCGTTGGAGATGAACCCGTGAACAGCATGGCTCCCGACAGGAGCAGGGTGCCCAGAGCCCTGCCTTTGATGGACGGCATGCTGTCCCAGCGATGGGAGTGCCCGGCAGGGCAGAGTGTGTGCACTGTGAGGAGGGTGGTGTTCGTCGAAGTGGACACCTTACATGGCCTGTAGCAGGTCTTGCAGACTTCAAACAGCTGTCGCAGTCTGCTTTCGAACACAATGAATTTGCGTTCCTTGTGAGCTGGTTCCTCGCCTGTGATAGGGTCATCCCTGGAAAAATATCTAGTGTGAGGGCTTATGAACTAGCTTAGCTGAGATGCAACGTTACACAATAATATTTTACATATTGCAGAAGGCACCAATTATTTAAGTATAGAAGTACAAATATCTCAATTATAGTTAGGAAGAATTTATGAACGTTTTCAAAAATTTATTTAAGCATTTGACCTACTAATAAAATAGTGATATGAAAATTTAAAAAAAAATTTCATATTACTATGTTATTAGAAGCTCAAACTTGCACTATTTTCACAATTTTATCGGCATTTTATCACTATTTTATCAGTAGTTCAAACTTGCAATAACAATGTTCCGACACAATATCAGTTTACAGTGGAACGTCCTGTATAGGACAACTGCAGTTATACCAAACCCACAACAATTTATAATATAGTATGTTTGTTATGCAGGTGCTCATTAAACTTAGACTACTGGCACAGTCTCTAGATGTCTTTGGTCTAAGAAATTTTTGTCAGAACATAAGACAGCTTTAACTAGAGGTGAACTTGAGCACGAGAGGTGTGCTGTCGACATTATAATAGGGGAACAAATCAAATCGAGCATGCTAAAGGAACTGAGATGCTCATCCTCTCCTCAAAAACCCACAAAGCTAACAAAACATTGATGCTTTCCTAGCATTTCAGGGGCAAGCACTTATAGCTTACACATAATCCAGTGCCACTAGAAACAGGTCAGTCTAGGAACCTCCTCTCCCTCTTACCCATCTACGACACTTTGCCATGGGCGCATCCTGGTTATGTGCCTGATTCAGGGTGTGTCACACATTCCATTTTTTTTTTTGCTACTGCCAAATTTTTGACTTCACTTCCCTTGGTACTGTTGCATTAGACAGAGCGTAAATCAGCCCGTTTAGCCTAATGATGAAAGCATTCTTACTCGACGCAGCTCCGCTTCACAAATGGCTTGTACAAAGGATCCGCGCTGTCGTCTGGATCATCTAGCACTGGGCTCCGAACCGTCTCCGTGGGTACAGGAGTGGCAGGTGCCAAGACGGGTCTCATTGGTGGCACTGAAGAGGCAGCGGCGGTGGTGGTGGTGGTGGCACTTGCGGTGCCAAGTATCTTCAACTCTTCAGTCTGCGCCGACTGGGTTGTCACCACCTTGGCATAGACGTTTGCCTGCGTGCCTGAAGGGAAGAAAGATTGACACGGTCCGATTGCTCATTATGCCTCACTTTGTGTCAGCTGCAGGAAAATTGAGCTCTGGCAGGAGCTACATTTCTCAGCAAGACTTCCTTGGATTGTACAGGGTGTGACTGTAACAACTTTCATGTTTGAAATGCTTAGTAAAAATCGAATTTCAAATATACTCACCTAAAATTAGGCACAAGGGCATTTCGTCTCAAGTTTTTTATTTAAATGCTTCAGGCATCATGAATTTAAAAATCGGACAAAAACGGCAGCAGTACATTTCTTATGGCCTATGCTGGTCGTTTTCCGTCTGCGCAGTGCTTCGAGCCCTTGCTGCTAGGTGGCGTAGTGAACACAAAAACGCCAAGAATGTCTTAGAAAACACTGAAACAATCAAAATAATTGTAATCAATTAAAAAAAACTTTTTGCATTGAGTAGGCCACCCTGGATCACATGCGAACCAACTATAGGCCAGAGAAAATGCACTGTGGCCTTTTAGTTTTATTTTAAGTAACTCACTACTCCCAAGTCAACCTGTTAAAATAATTAGACAAAACTTTCAGGGAAGCAACGTTGATGCACCCATTTTCAGATGTGTACGTTATAAATCTATTTTTGCTAGGCATTTTAAATGTCAATGTTTTTATGGCCACATACTCTACATGCAAGCGTTTGCATACACTGGTTGCACCTCGACTTCTTCCTTGCAGTTCGGTCTCGTTTACACTTGTGATACCCGGAAACTTTAAACATGAATTTATCTATATAGTCTGTTGCAGGGTAACAATAGCAGGAGAACTCTCTTCCTCTCTTCACATTAGTAGAGTAGATGCTTGAGAGGAGAGTGGAAAGGAGGAAAATACCAATCGGTGAGAACAGGCAATTTTCTCCCCTCCATCCTCCTGCTATTCTTAACCTACAAAGGTTATAGATATCTGGATTGTTTGTCGCACCCACGACTTAAAAAAACACCGTCTTCATGGCAACGTCGAACTAAACATGTATAATATTTATCACCACGTAAATAAGCGCCAAAAAACACAAGGACGAGAAAGTAGACAGACAAGAGCGCTCTTTGTCTGTCTACTTTCTCGTCCTTGTGTTTTTTGGCGCTTTTTTACGTGATCATAAACCAACTGGCCCAAATTGCCACAATAATATTCATGCCTACCGACACACTTTTTCCCCAGCCGAGGGTCCGTTCCCACAGCCCTGTCTTTCTTAGCAGGCGGCCGGGGGGCTTTGTAGGCGCTTGCAGTTCCTCTGGGTCCACCTGAACTGCTGCGTCGTGTGAGGCTGGTCGGTAACCGCACGAGCAGCAGAGCTCACGAGGCGCACTCGGAGCACTATCCTCGGAGCAGCCGGCGTCCCCAATCGGCTCATCACCCTGAAAAACAGAATGTTCCTTGACCATCTGACTTGCACTGAAATGAGTAACATGCTTACCAGAGTTCTTCGGCGTTTTGACGGTGGCTCCTTTGCTTGGGTAGACCTCGCGAAGGGGGGCAGTC
This sequence comes from Ixodes ricinus, assembly GCA_037355805.1. Taxonomy (NCBI): domain Eukaryota; kingdom Metazoa; phylum Arthropoda; class Arachnida; order Ixodida; family Ixodidae; genus Ixodes; species Ixodes ricinus. Next base: position 1,175 of record JAZHYW010060678.1, on the reverse strand, counting down.
GAAGCGAAGGCACAGAACTGGACCTCAGGTTAACGCGCTTTAACGTTTGTCCAGCATCGCGCAGAACACTCGCTATGCGAACGTAGTCCTTATCGCCGTTGAAGTGTTCCGAACAAACGCGCACGTCGACTGCCTTCCCGGGGTCCTCCCTACCGATGCTTCGGAACCACGCACTTCGGAGGGGCTCCTCGCGGGGTAAGCAGTGGTACACGAGGTTCCTGCCTCGTATCACGGGATTCTTCTGGTTACGGTTGGGGCAGAGCGGAACACCGCAACCGGTGGGCATCGCGAATGTTCGCAATGGCTAGTTGCAGGCAGGCGAACCAGGCGCACGTGAAAGAAAACGAACCACGCAGCTGCCGAAACGTGGTTTTGGTATCGCGTTGATCTTGATCACACCGCTCGTCCGGTAGCAGCCAGCCAACGTTGCTAGGCAGCGGAGCAGCGGGAGGGGATGCTTTGACTTACTCCGGATAGATGGCGCTGCGAAAACTTCGTGTACTGAACAAGTTTATAAAACTTTCGATTCATTTGTTTATGTTGGAACGAAATCATTTCTAAACGTTACCATTAAACTCGGAATATACTTGTTCAAAAGCGATCTCAATAACCGCACCCGCCGTGACGTCACAAAGTTAGTTCCTATGGCCGCCGTACGTGAAGTCAAGTCAAGAAATAGTTCCTTTTTGTTTTTGCGGTTACGCAGCGCATTCGCGACATTTGGAGAGAAGTGGTCGTGTTTTATGGTCCTTATGCTAAACTAAACAAAAAAAGGGTAATAAGGTGCACGTTCTCTCGATGTTAAAATTGTTTCATGGGTCCTTTAACTTTGATTCGTGTTTTTTGGCGCCAATGTATGTGAGTTGTTCTTTGTGTTGTTTTTTTTCTCGGGAGTGTTAAAGTGAAAAACATAAAAACAGTAGTCATGTATGGTTTCTGCACCAGACATAATGTTTCTTGAAATCTGGCGCTTATGCATACCTGTACCGTCAACCGATACAGTAAAAGTGTTGATTCCTAGTTCAAAAAAGTGAAAAAAGCCGTTTACAACTCCCTGTAACGCCGAATTAGGAGCGCAGCTCTTGAGAAGGAGGAGGAGGAAGGTACGGAGAGGGGGCTATGCCCTCCTCCTCTCCTGCTCGCCCCTGTTTAAAAATTTCCCGCTAGATTTAGCG
>JAZHYW010060675.1:0-13192 GCA_037355805.1 Ixodes ricinus | reverse complement strand
ATTATTTGCCCCCTGCTTCAGGTGCAGCACTTTTTATAAGCAACTTGGATTCTTGAAAACAGAATAGATGCAGGAAACTACTGAGCGTGAATTCGCGGAGATTTTAATTTACCGAACGTTTACTGGTTTCCAGAAAGCATTACTTGTGAAAGCTCATGCACGCCAAAAAGCGTCGTGTCTGTTGAACTCACCAGTTTTAATAAGTTCATAGAACACGACATGTTCGCTAACCGGTCTGGCAATACTCTCGATTTAGTTTTATCTTAAGTTATGATACGAGAAGTGGCTTGTTTAAAGCATATGGTGGTAAATGAATATGCTTACCTCACTCGCTGTTTTTTTAATGTTTTTAAACGTCATATCACCTTATAACGCACTAAGATATGCATTAATTTCAGGCGATTTGTTTTGGTTTATAGTAGTATTTCAAAAGTACAATTGGACTAATATGTGACTTGATTCCAATGTTGAGTCCCTGGGGGATGGTCTTACATTGTTTGTGTTTCTCGAGCCATGAATTTGTTTATTCCTAAGAGCCTACAGCGTACTTCGAGTACCCCAAATGGGGTTTTAAAGAGTTACGACATTATCATTTTGTTAGACCACCTGAGACTGGGTGGAAGAAACACGACGACGTCTCAAACACAGCTAACCACTTTATTCAGTGCTCCCTTCTTTTATACAATCTTGACCCCAAAATCGTCACCATAAAGAACACGCCAAACAATGGCACAAAGAGGACAACACGCCTTGACTTCAGCCACGCTTAAGAACCACTTCGAACTAAGGCACACACACGTCAGACCATCGGCACGAAGTTAACATTCTTTAACCTCGCAGCCACTCTTATCTTTTGGAAAAAAAAATGATAAACCTACACCAGCTCGCCTGCGCCCTAACTGTTTAAACAAAATGGTAAACCTACACCAGCTGCCTGCGCCCTAACTGTTTTTTCATTACGACATTATGACATTATTTAGAAATTGAAGTTGCATTACCACCGAATGTTTAGAAAGATGAAGCTCAACACGAGGTAGGAAGAACTTAGCGTATGTCAGGGGCAAACGGAGAAACTTCGCGCAAATGTCCAGTACGCGCACAGCAGGCAGCTGAATTTGAGTCTAAATAAGCTACCTGAAGAATTATGGCGCGTTGTAAAAAAAAACAAACTAAAGAAGGCGTCAAACAATACAACTTTACGCATTGTATGTGACACTCATACGTCTCAGAGTCCGTTCGTGAGCTCATTTCAGATCACTTCAACTCATGCTTTTCTAGTGCTAACACCGCTTCAGCTTTGACGTGAAACGTTACTTCCGATGACTATTTCCTACTTACTTGCGTTACGGTTGACGAGGTGGGTTTCATTATCGAAAAACTGAATTCGAACTATCTACAGTTTCTGACGGTATCCCTAATTTTATTGTAAAGGGTTGCAGCGAAATGTTTGCACCTGTTCTTGTCAAACGAAACCTGTCGCTATAGTATGGTATCTCTACTGAAAACGGGAAACATTCAATTGTTGTTCTCACCTTTAAGTCTGGAAATTGCTGTGATTTTAGTAATTATCATCGCGTGTTTCTTTCTATGCATTCTCGAAAGTGTCTGAGAAGGTGATGTTCCGTCGTTTGTATAGTTTGATCAGTTAGATATAGTGGGGAGATAAGTTAGATGTAAGACCGACGCGGTATGCTCATGCTTGGCGACGCCAGCATTCCTGATATAAATTGAAGTCCAGAACACTCAGCTCATGCTCGCTGGTACTGCCTCACCAAGAGGCAAATAATCTTTTGTTTTTCGTTAACTACCGAGGGACTTAACCAGTTGGAATAGCCTTCAAAGTCATGCAGGAAATGTCCTAGATCTTGCTCTATCCTAACTTTGTCATCGATAGGCTAGTGTGTGTCCTTAAACCATTGGTGTCAACCGCGATGTTTGGCATGCGTCCCATTTCTTGTCTCCCCTTAATGCTTTTCGTGGGGAGGCGATGAAGCCAAAAACAAATCCTGACTCGTTCTCCTTTTCAAGAGGCGGTTGCTTTGGTGCAATGTTCAATATTTAGATAACGTTAACTGGGCACACACATAAAACATGACTGATGTAAACTGTGCGGTAGCAGCGTTTTTGCTAAACATATCGTATCTGCGCCCGAGGCGCTTTGTTCCTATGAAACGTCCCCAAACAACTCGGTATCCTCACTGGCATTCCTTTCGAGGCTGAGATCAGCTTTAAGATCCAAATTGCATTATCATAGGAAATATAAGACTTCTGACTCAGCGTTCTGGTACGCCAAATTTTTCCGAATCCACGTGCGCAGGGAAAGTCGTTGTTTGCAGCGCGATAAGAGAGTGCACCATGAGTCAGCAGAGCGCAGTTTATATCGTGACCCATTGCAGTTCTGGGGCCCCTAATCTGGACACTTGGCGGAAAAGTCGGCGAGGAAATTCGGCGGCTATATTCGGCCGGCGCCGAAGGTCGAAGTGTGTGCGATACCGGCCAATCGCGGCCGCAAAATTTCTCGCTGTCGTTTTCGCCAAGCGTCCAGCTTAGGGCCCCTGGAGGTACGTCAAGAACCGTACAGCCACAGCTTCACCCACACCAAACATCGCTGACTCGTCTGGAATTCCGATTAGTAAACACGAAGATGTAGCGAACGTTTTTGCGAGGCTATTTTGCCTCTGTGTATTCTTGCAAAGCGGAATGGTTTATCTGCGCCTGACGTTGCTGGCAGTGGTGGCGATTGCCAATCAATTCCATTATTTTGAAAACGCTGACATTAAGCTTGCAATACAAAAGAAAACTAAAACCTAAGTTATCGGTCGCATTTGATGGAAATCCCGAGTTTTACTGGCCGAGGATGCTCTTCCATTTTCACACCCAATTCTAACGCGCACTTTTAATAACCTTTCGTTGTCGACTTGCACTTTTCCGTCGGTTTGGAAAAACGCGATAACCGTGCCGATACATCAAGAAAGGAAGAACAGATGACCCAAAAAACCATGGACCCCATTTCATTATTATGTCCATTTGCAAAGGTTTACCGAGGATAGTACTTTCGAAGCATATTTCGAGGCTTTTTTAAACATAAGGTCACTCCCCTCACAACATGGTTTTGTGTGCGGAAGATCGAGTGGAATCAAACTTGTTGTCTTGCTTTCGTTTCGCCTCTTCGTGTTGTCAGCGGGGTCGGAAGGTTGACACTGTATATTTCGATACGTCTAAGGCATTTGATTTGTTTGGCCGCTGGGTACTTTTACAAAAGCTGAAATCGTGCGGTATGAGTACTACACTATGCACATAGCTTCACAATTCTTTGTCCGATCAGACAGAACTTTGTGCGTATCCCGGAGTCATCTCTCCCGGCCTTTTGTCACCCAGTCTAGAAGTTCCCCAGGGGTCCATTCATGGGCTGATTCTTTAATAATGTTTTCATAAACGACCTTCGCTCATCGTCGTTAGTTATCAAGTTATTTGGGCAGATAGTATCTGTAGAGGACTGTGTGAAACTAATGGATGATGTAAAATCAGTGAGTAATTGGTGTAGTCTCAACAGGCTGACTATTTAATCCCACTAAGACTGTTGTTTTTGTCATTTGCTAGAGAAGCTAAGGGTTTTTCACATTTCTGTTACCAACTCGGCAATGCCCCATTGCAAAGGGTGGATGGCACTCGTTGATCTTGGAGTTTATGTAAGGCTCTTCTCTGTCATTTAATACGCGTGTCAATAGCATTGTCAACGCGTCTTTTCGTACGTTGGGTGTCATATCCAGAATTACACGTGAGGTTTTCCATGTCGGCCTGCCTTATGCAGTTATACTTTTCATTAATTAGGTCCAAGCTAGGAGTTTTCCCCAGTTGTGTGGAATTCTATTGGGCGAACGCACCAAGAAGTCAGACTGAAAATGTCCAGAAACGATTTTTTCGAATTTTTTACGACCACTATGTTGGTCGCACTGTTTTACTTTGAATATAGAAGACAATTGTTCTGCATTGAGTGCCAAACGACGCGACAGAGATCTCATATTTTTGTTCAAATGCCTTTGCACGGAGTCATTGATTGCCCAGACCTAACTTCAGCGATACATATTCATGTTCCGAGAACATTTTTGCGGGAATTGCTCTTCCATTTTATGTTAATCAATTCTTTTTCAAACCTGCCACATGACACGTATTGAGACCTTGTATAATGCTTTCAATGATTCCTGCGATTGACATTTTGTAACCCATCCTTTGCAGCGTTCAAGTTCTCTCTTACAAATCTATAAATTTTAACCCATCTTTTGCAGCGTTTGAGTTTTTCTTTGCAAATCTGCAAATTTTAAGCCATCTTTTGTAGCGTTCAAGTTTTCTCTTTGTCAACTTGTAGAATTCTTCTTCTTTTGCTGTATGTGTTAATCGTGCATCATTATCAAGTCGTCAAGCTGTTCACGAGCATAAAAAATAAACAAATGAATGAATGAATGAATGAATGAATAGTCATTTTACAAGAAAGGCAACCTCTGTGCATCATGCTTTCCTCGCAGGCAGATTCTGTTGAGAAAAACGGGCACATTGTAAAATTATTCTATGCCATTTGTTCGGAGTCTGGGTCAGGTAGATACGAGTATGTATGAATACGTCCAAAGCGTTTGACAGGGTTAGTCATTAACTGTTGTTGCTAAAACTTGAGAATTACTGTCTTACGGTCTTGAGTACATAAGGATAAAAAGACCATTGCTCACTGTCTTTGGGCGGACGACAGCTGGTCAGCGTTATAGATTGATGATGCGACTTGGTGTAGACTGGTGACAAATTTGAGCCAAAATATGGCTCAAATTTGTCGGAGTCAACTTAAGGTAAACAATCGAGAAAAAAATATGTGTGCTCCAAGAACCACTCCCACCCTTATGTGCCCTGCTCCCTGAGTGTAGTATATAGTATCCCCCTTTCTTGTGGTAGAAGCTATGTTGGACAGACCGGACAGGTGTGTAAATGATCGGTCTACGAGAACACAATCTCTTCTAAATTCTACGGTGGGGGGCTATCTACCCCAGCACTGTAAATCCTGTAATTGCACGCCCTCCTTAGCCAAAACAAGATAATAGGCAGGTACTGGGAAACGCACCAGAAAAATTTCTGAAGCTTTCATTATCCTAAGCATGGGCGAGCTATGTGTCAGCTTTCCGTCTGTTTCATTAACACAGGACGAAATGGCCTTTTTAAAATCTTGTTCGTGCGGGTAACTTTACGTGTCCCCCTCGAGCTTGCAGGCCCTCGAGCCTGCGGTCCCTCGTGCCTGTGTGGCCAACGCTCGAGCTGATTCTGCTTTCTGTACACTCTTTCCTTTCATCTTTCGTCAATACATGAGTTGTGAGTGTGCGCTTGTCTGTCGTCTACGTGTTCCTCTTCTGTCCCTGTCCTTTTGTGAGCATATCTGTAACTATGTTTAGTCTTGAATACACATAGCCTGGTTCGCGTCTTATTTGCGTAAAAGAGTGTTTCCCAAAACGCATGGAAGTCGCTAAAGTGTCTGTTATATACAAAAAGGTAACGAAAATGATTTGGTAAATATAGGCCTATTTCTATCTTACCTATCTTTTCGAAATGATTGGAAAAGCTATAGCTTGATCGTCTGGGTTTGACAGTATTTATTATCATGCACGATGTGATCATTCCCGTCAATTCGGCTTCCGTGAAATTATTCTACTCAATCTGCGCACTTACTAAAAAAAAATTTCATTTTACCCAGAGCTTTGACGAGAGAAATGGTGTACTCGGGGTCTTCATTGATTTAAAAACGGCAATTTGATCTGCTCCGACGCGAAATACTACTTCATAAAACTCGAGCGCTACGGCGTGCGAGGACACGCCCTTTCTCTGCTCCAGTTCCTATATATTTATAAAAATGATATAACCAGCAACAATCTCGAACGCAAAGTTCGTTGTATTCGCAGATAATACTAGCCTGTTCTTCGCTGGTAACCAACCCGACGATATTATAACTATAACTAATCAAAACTTTCTTAAAATTGCACGAATGGGCGGCGAGAAACTTTTTTGAAGATCAACCCTGCAAAAACCAAGGCAAAATCCTTTTCCGCCCGAAAAAATAAAGTAATCTATATTTCGAAGACAGGTTCTGTGCAGCTCATGCATTATTCAATTAACAAACTCGTTTAATACCTTTGGACTGTTGTTTACGGAGGACATGACTAGTGAATCAGCAGATAGATTCTGTTACATCTACATTAAGCGCAGAACACTCGTTATAGTAGGACATCAAGCAGCTCTATACTTCCTACAAAAAGTTAAATTATTACTGTGCAAATCCTTGTTTTACTTTCGCATATTAGGTATTGCTATGTTGTGTGGGGCACAACCACTGATTACTTTCAACCCAGAAAGAGTGTTGCGCCCTATCGGTAATGGCTCTTACGATTGCCATAGCATCTCGCCATTGTTTGAAAGACCTTTCCCTTATAAACATTTCTTTTTTTTTTAATTTGTATACCTACAGGTTGGAGATCACGAGCTTTCGATCAGAATTAAAACGTTACGACGAAAATTCGAATCACTCGCTTCATTAACTAGAAACGATCCCGCTTCCGTCAACTACCGACATAGCAAATACAGAGAGGTGGATATATGTAGAACCAATTACGGAACCCAAATGCTGAAATACTTGCTTCCCAAAACCCTGAACAATCACATTGATAACGAAATTGATATGATTGATCCTACATTATACAACCTAAGGTCAATGTACTGATAGTTCTATAAGGTTCTGCTTGTTACGGTGGTGTTTACTTCTTTCAACATGAAAGATGTATTTTGTGTATTTTCAAGGAATGTATATTTTTGTTTTTGTTTACTTGCGTTTTTGGTGTTTGATGTAGCATATTTGGGGTCAGAAATTTCATTATGATGCATGTTTTTAGATAGTTTTAGATATTTATATTTTGTGACAAAGCTGTTTTTGCAGTTGGAGTGTTTTCGTTCCGTTTCTGATATTGTGCGTTTACCGAGTAAAGGAACTAAAGTTTGTTTTAGAAATCTCTGGATCTTTTAGTTTTGTAGCATGCTTTCTCTTAGATGTTTGTATTATTTTCATTGCTGCCACTGTAAGGGGGCCGAGGCTGTTCAAGCAGCCTATGGGCTAGCTTTTCCTCGGTCTCCGCGCTATCAATGAATGAAAATAAAAGGATTTATTATTATTTATTATCATTATGAAAATAAAAGGGCTTATTATTATTTATTATCATTATTACTATGTTAGAGTCTCTGCCTCGGGGCTCAAACCTTACCCCTTTGTTGTTTATCGTTTTATAAACGGAACTCTGGTGTCGTCCGTGAAACACTCTGCAGGCCTTATGCTTCCGTCAAATCAAATCAAATCAAAAAAATCAAAATGCTTTATTTTTCTCCATTTGGAGAGGGAAGACAGAGAAAAAAGCAACATAGCAGTTGCTTGACAGGTCTCCATCTCCCCTCAGCAGCAGCCGAGACAGCACACAAAACAGCTAACACAAAAAGGAATGGTTTATGTAATTATTCGCTTGATATAAAACAAAAGCAAAAAAAAAAAAAATCACCACACGTCATGCACCTACACTAGCACTGAGGGCTCAACGAAAAATGAAAGCAAATATTTGTTTACCAAAGTCAAAAGTTCTATGTTCAATTCCCTCAAACGATTTAAAAGACGAGGAAGAGTATTTCGCAACATCTGAATTCCATAATTTGTTCTGGAGTGCGGCACTAGCCACGTATCGGCGCTGCGTGTAGCATAAATCGTGTCTCGAATTGTAATCTGTGAGATAGACAGAAATAAGTTTTCTTTGTGATGAAAAGATTTTTTATAAGTAATACAAAGTTTATAATTATAGAAATTTGGAATCTGTACAATATTAAGTTTTTTAAACAATGGTATTGTATGGGCATCGTATGCGGCATGGCATATAATACGCACAACTTTTTTTGCAGAATTAGTATCTGCTTAAGATTTGTGGACGTTGTATTCCCCCAAACCAAGAAGCAGTAATTATAATGCACATAAAATAAAGAATGATATATAAGAAGCATTGCTGATATTGGGAGTATATGACGATGTTTGTACATAACACCTACGACCTTTGAGAGTTTTTGACACGTATAATGTACCATTTCATCCCATAGCATGTATTGATTAAATATTACACCCAAAACTCTAACGCTTTCGACTATATCTATGTTATGGGTACCGAGGGAGAGAACGGAGGTATGAAAGCAATTTGTGTTTCTTGCTCTAAACAGAACGGCTTTAGTTTTACTACAGTTAATTTGCAAAGAATTAGACTCTGTCCAAGTATTTAATTTATCTAGAAATTTATTCGCGGTACTTATAATCTGCTCAGTATCCGTACCTGAAAAAAATACACTGGTATCATCCGCGTAAATAATAAAATGTACATTGTCATCAATATTTACTATGTCATTGACATACAAGTTAAAGAGGAGTGGTCCCAAAATACTACCTTGTGGCACTCCAGCTGTTAATGGCTGCAATTCAGATCGCTTCTTATCTATTTCAACGCACTGGTAGCGATACTGAAGATAACTTTTAACTATACTTAGGGATCTACCACGCACACCGTACATATAAAGCTTTTGGAGCAAAGTATTATGATTGAGGCGGTCAAAAGCCTTTGAAAAGTCTATAAATACTCCAAGTGTTAACAGCTTATTTTCTATATTGCTTAAGACTAACTCTTTTTGCTTTAATAATGCAAGTTCTGTAGATCTACCTTTTCTAAATCCATATTGAGAATCGGTAAGAATAGAATATTTCTCACAAAAACTATACAACCTGTTATGTATAATCTTTTCTAGTCCTTTAGAAAATACTGGTAGAACGGACACTGGCCTAAAATTTCCCAAGTTGTTTTTTTCCCCACCTTTGTACAGTACCGTCACCTTTGCCACCTGCATGTTTTTTGGAAAAGTTGCATTCTCTAGCGCCAGATTAAAAATATGCGTCAGACAGGGAGCAATGCACCGCAATACATATTTTACAGGTTTAATTTGAAGGTCATATATATCAGTGCTTTTACTATTATTTAAATTTTGGAAAACTGAGTAAACTTCATCTTCGTCAGTTGGGAAGAAAAAGAGACTAGGAGAAATACTCTGCACATATCTAGAAGCATCCGAATAGTGTACACTTTGAACAAGATTAACAAAATACTCATTGAAAGATTCCGCTAAAGCGGATCCCGTTAGGTTAACACCTCCGATTTCCATTTCTGTGATCCGATGCCCATACGATCCTTGCTTAATTATGCCGTTCAACTTTTTCCACATAACATCTGGTCGCTTAGTATCTAGAAATAGATTGTTAAAATAAGCACGTTTAGCTTGCCTTAAATTCTTTGTTAGTTGATTTCGTTCCTTTTTGAATTTGGACAATATACTTGCGTCTTTAGTGCGCACAAATTGGTGGTAAAGAGTATTTTTTTTATTTATCATTCTTAATATTTCTGTCGTAACCCAGGGTTTACGAGATTTTCGGGAAACAGTTTGCAATTTGTAAGGAAAACATTGGTCGTACACGATTCTAAACTGTTCGAGAAAACAGTCAAACGCCTCATCTGCCGACACGCTGGACAGTACCGCACTCCAGTTTACAGAATTCATATGGTGTTCAAAAAGTTCAAGGTTTTTAGCGCTTATATTCCTGAAGTATACTTCAGGACCACGAGTTTGTTTTAAGTTATAGCTCACATTAGAAAGTAGATATATCGGAAGGTGATCACTAATTGTTTCTCCAACTACTCCGGCAATTACTTCCGACGTAGAAATGTTTGTTAAAAATAAGTCAAGTAACGCCTCATGTAGAGGTGTTACACGAGTAGGTTGAAGAATAACATTGGACAACCCATACGATTGATATAAAGACATCATTTCTTGTTTATGATAAGAGGGAGCATGCATATCTATGTTAAAGTCACCGCCAAAGTATAGAGTAAAGCCGTTTTCACCAATAAACTGAAAGAACACTTCGAGGATTTCAAAAAAAGAAGAAATATTCCCACAAGGCGGACGATAAACTACTGAATATATATTTTTTTCATGTTGCAAAGTTAAGATTTCGTAGTCATTTGAAATTATAGTGAAATCAGTAATAACAGAGCATTTGAAGTGTTTTTTCACATACATAGCTATACCCCCTCCTACCTTATCACTACGATTTAAATTGAATATATTGTAACCCTCTAATCTATCCACCTCATCAGTATTTTTATACCACGTTTCTGTAAGCATGATCACATCAAATCGGAAACTGAAACTGTCCAAAAATATGTTTAGTTCATCAAATTTATTCCGAACTGATTGTACATTTAAGTGAAATAAAGAAAAAGGCACTTTTGTTTGCTCCGTAAAGATGAGCCCAACTTCTTTAGGTAACAAATAATCGTCGTCACTCATGGTATAAGACAAGATAACCAGCCTTTAAATGCGAAGGAAAAAAACTACTCAAATTTTTCCAAATCATCCCTCGACTTCACCACACGTACTTGGGCCCCCTCTTTCTCTCTTACAAAAACTTTTCCGTGTTTGTACCAAACATACTGGAATCTTTTCTCTTTCGCCCATTCCTTCACTTCCCAGAGTAGCGTCTTATCGTGCTGCGTCAGGCTTTCCGATATGTAGATTTTGCTCTGAGCATGCCTTAGTTTAGAGCGTTTATCAAGCCATTGGTCTCGGGTCGCCTGGTTGGCAAAGCGAACAATAATCCCAGGTATCTTATCGGGACGGGAGCCAAGTCTATGCGCTACAATGATCTGGTCTGCTGTCAAAGCAGGGACGTCCAATTTTCGTGCTACTTCGTTTATTCGAGCCATTAGATCTTCGTTTTCGGACTTAGGGATGCCATGTATTTCTAGGTTTTGTTTACGACTCCTGTACTCAAGGTCGTTCACCTTTTGGTTAAGCCTCTTAATTTCAACATCGGCTTCCGTCTTTTCCAGGTTGGCAACTCTTTTCTTTAAGTTCTTAAGTTCCTCATCATGTTCACACATGCGCTTTAACACCTGGTCATAGTTCGCAGACATGTGCTGGAGAGACTCTTCCATGGCATCAACCGTTTCTTTTAGGTTGAGAAGGGTGTCCAGCTTAGAATTCATTGAGATTAGCATTGTGGCTACGTCAATGTCTTTGTTTTGCTTTGAGCTCTGGCTTCCCCGTGATTTAGCAGTTTTGCAAGTCTGACAGCGCCATGTCTTTCGTGAGACAATACGCGAGTCTTCAGAAACACCAGAGCATGTTCCTATGTGGTAAGGGTAGTCACATTCAGCACAAGAAATCAAGGAATCTTTTTCATCTATCTCCTTGTTACATGCGATACATTTATCCTCCTTAGCCCCTGCCATATTTAGGTTTCAAAAATGTACAGTAACAAAAAAGTATCCTAGCAGCAGCAACAGCAGCAGCAGCAGCAGTTGGAAAAAGAAAAGAAAACGGTTATACAGAACAAAACTTTACCAACCTGCATTGGCGAAAGAACGTTGTTTAGTTGTCAGCAACGCATGCCGCCACTGCCGCTGCTGCTGTGTCGCTGAACAGAGAAGCGCTGGCTTTTATAACACCGAAGATGATGACGTAGGTCTGCAGGCCTCCAATCGTCGCTGGAGTCTCTGGGCACGTGCTGGTGCCAGCTGATTCCAGGAAGTCGCCCTGTCACGCCTCCTCAGCGCAATGGCAACTGGCAGTCGATAGTACACGCCGATGAAAACGAGCTCGATGAAGCTCCCACTGCACGTTGATGCCCGGTGTTCTGCATTGGCGAAAGAACGTTGTTTAGTTGTCAGCAACGCATGCCGCCACTGCTGCTGGTGATGTTACGCTGTTTCAGGGGAAACCCTATAACCAACTGCACTTTGCTGCAGGATGATGTTTGTACAGTAAAATAATATGCGGGTCAAAGAACCTCACTTTTAAACACCTGCAAAAACCCCAAAAAAAGTCTTCGTAAAACAAAAATTGTTGCGTTTTGTTTTTTTCCATTACTTTAGAACAAGTGGTTCTCAACCATCAAAGTTTCGCGGACCCCTTATGGATCGGCGGAGGTGATGCAGACCCCGTTCGTAGTGAAGGAAGGGAAAGTTTAGGTTACTTATGATAGTGATTTAATAAATGAATATAACTATTGCTGCGTGGAGTAGACTTCTCTTACTGACATTTACACGAGAAAACTAACCTGAAACTTTGAACGTTTCTTCTCAATTGAAAAAAGACAACTTTTATTTCCGGGCTTGACCGATGAGGCGGGGTTCGCTGACCCCTAGAGTGCCTTCGCGGACCGCAAAGGGTCAGCGGACCCCCATTTGAAAACCACTGCTCTAGAAAATGAAACCATAAGTCGGACCACATTAGAACGAGCCTAAGGGCTCCGTGAATAATCCCATGTTCTTTTGTTCTCATATGAACTACATTATTCATCAGCCCCCACGCACGCCGGGAATAAGTTCTCGCTTAACTAGATGTTTTAGCACTCATCATTGTTTTTTATGACTATATTGTGCTTACAGCGGCGTACCAACTTGTTTTAGTGGGAGGGGGGGGCAACCAGACCGCCCCCCCCCCCCCCGGGGCCGGGGCGGTGCGCTCTGTATCCCCTGGGCGCCGCCGGCAAGTGCTTGGCTCTGCCCGTTGGCGGCTTTTTCTGGGGGGGGGACAAAACACATACCTGCACCCCACTCTGAGAACTTGGAGGGAAAGCGCCCCCCTTGCCCCCCCCCCCCCCCCCCGGTCGGCACGCCCATGTGTGCTTATATGACTCCAAGACTTGAATTTGTATCTGTGGCATGAACCTCCTTTCTATTTCAGCAAGTGAAAATATTGAAAGGCTACAAAAGGATTTTGCGACTAGCGAACGGCAGATGTTTTGGTCGAAAATGTTATTATGAAAATAATATTATTTTTAGAAACTCAAAATTAGCTAGTCTTTTGGAGCCGCCGCCGGCAGGCGCACGAGAGAGGCGGCGTTTTATTTTCGATTAAAACAAAATTGAAGAAAAAAAACCAGCAGACTCACAAACTGTGGAACGCTGCCACGCGCCGATGGATGGATGGATGAATCCGGCTGAGCCCTCGATCAGGCGGTAGCTACGCCACCTAGCCATTTTGTTTTACCATTTAAGCTTAGAATATGCTTCTTAGTCTCGTCCTTTTCTCG
>JAZHYW010060670.1:0-20928 GCA_037355805.1 Ixodes ricinus | reverse complement strand
CTAACCTCGCTATTTTGTTAACCCACTCCCTTATGTAATACCCTGACTCAGAGGTTCTTAAAGTATTTACATAAAAAATAATAAAAAAAACCGCTGCGAGTTTAGTGGAAGGCTCGCCTCCAGCACGCGCTTGATGCCTATCCCCGAACGTCGGCTTCGCGTGTGACGAAGTGTAACCAAAATAGGGCAGCTCTAGGTGGAGTCGGAACACGCATCGAATTCTTGGCATGCAACCCCGAGAAAAAGAGAGATACAGAAATCTTGAAAGAAAGGAAAACCTTTCACCGACTATTGGCGACGTCAGCAATCGAAAGCGTAGAAGTGGTCTTCCTGCCATGATTGGCTAAATCCTGACTATGGCGCCAGCAAAAGATTTCTCATCGACGGAAATGAGACTGATGTAGGAACTTCAGTTTTGACGGTGTTGGCTGTCTTTATTTTAGAGCGCCATAATTTTCAAACCTCCAGCCATGTTCATTCAGACACCACCGCACTTGTTCTTCTCAATGTAATGGCCTCAGCAGAGGGAATCATAGGATGGGGCTACCAAAACATCTCTCCGCTAGTACACATTTTCATAAAAGCGTATGAAGCCGCGTTCATTGCTGTGGTCGTGTGTTATGCACGCGCACTTTCTGGTTGGCCGCAATTGCGAACAAGAGCTGGCCGGACTGGGATTCAGCATGTGTAGACCATAATGTTTGAAAGCAAAGAAAACATCTATAGATGGATCAAGTATCTTAAGTGTCTTTCTTTTGGCGCAAGAACAGTGAACTATACTCAGTTTCATACTGAGTATACAACACCGTCAAAGCTACTGTTTAACACAAACTGACATACAGCGTGGGGGCAAACTTGCACGCCGTATGGCAGCTCAGATGAGTTGAGGCGATTTTATTACGTCACCTACCGGAAGTCAGTGCAAGGCACAAATTGGAAACGAGAGGTGCGTCAGTGTCTAGCTTGAACTCGTAGCCTCAGTGATTGAAACCAAGTCCCAGATGAACGCTGCCGAAACACTCGTGTTCAATGTGTTGCCCCGCGCTGCCCTCCGATACGTGAAGCTGAGCATGCAGCCCTACGGCCTTTTGACCTAGGAAATGTTTTGCCTGGTCTAAAGAGTAAGAGTGAGAGTGGTGGGAATCATTTTGACTTTGACCATATTTTATTAGAGATGTTACAAACTACCATGCATATACAGGGTGTAAAAAAGTGTAAAGGTTTTCTTCTTATTATTGCATAAATAAACTACGCTTCGCCCAACGCTCATTCTTCGTCCAAATGTTGTGTTTGGAGCAAGAACCAGGTGCCAACGTTTTAGCATTAAGCGTCATGTTATTAAACAGTTATAGGTGATTTCTGAACATTTTCAAAGAGAAATGAAAGCCAACAGAGCTAAAAAATACATGAAGCTCTTTGGACAACAGTGCCTGAAAAAGGGGCCCAATCTTTTACAAAACATTTCAGAAAATCGCTTTTAACATTTGAATAAGATATATATTGGCAAAACTTGATGGGGTAGTATGGGGTTCGCACGTTGGGCATAATCCACAAGTGACGATTTTGCATAGGTCTCATAGATTGAATCAGAGCATTGCGTGAATACTAGCTTTGGGCTCGTGATAATCAATAGCTCGAAAAGCATTAAGGTAATGGATTATTTGGTCCTCTGCCCATTTCAATCTGGATGAGCATCGTACAGGGGTGCGGTCGTGTACCACTACTGCGTGGTGCACGTTAAATACCCCAGACTAGCGGTTGTACTGCGCTGTCTAAATTTCTCATCTACAGGTCGGAGACTCGCCGCTCGTTGAGGCAGACCAAGTTCTAGGCTGTATAAACATACACACAACCCATTTTGTTTTTGTAATGGCGTGTGTCCAATGGCATGGCAGCAATGACGACAATATCCGAACCCCAACAATGTTTGGAACTTAGCTAGTGCACTTTGCTTTACCAACCTCAGCGCGTGGCTATGCCCAACATTGGAGGCCTATAATCGGCTCCAGATCGCGTGGGTGCAAGTTCTGGCTGCGTGTTAAAAAAGTAAAAACTGCTTGTTTTTTTATTTTTGTTTACGTTTATTGCGGGGGTGATAAACGAACATTTGTTTCATTGGTCATAAACGTAAGGATTCGTTCTAAACGGTATTCGTTCTCACACGCCATACAAAGGACACAATGTTCACAGCAAAAATATGATAAAATTGTCCGCGGACTCGCCTCATACATGGACTAAACTTACATGGACAAGACAACAGATTATGTCGCACACGCTACGTATTGTGCGAGGCGCGTCTGAAAAATAATGCATGTATGAGCAGTTGGACCGGTAATTAAACCATTTCCTAGTTCCATGAACTCGCCTTGGGCGTAATGTTTGCTCCTTTTCTATTTTATACGTGCTCAAGAAGACCAGTTCATTTGAATGTTCAATGCGTCATAATAGTGGTGTAGTGTAGTGTGTGTTTGTGTGTGTGTTCTTATAGGTATACGTGTGAGTCATCTTCACTCTACATTTCACCCTCATTTTTTTTTTTACATTTTTGGGTTGCGGTTTTATGTACAAATCTGGTATATGTGTGCGTGTGCGTGTTTTTTTTTTTTTTTTCTTTCAAATCTTGGGTGGCGGGCTGGCAGGCGCACTCGCGTACGGGTTTTAACCTTTCTGCACAGCCGTGCACGCCACCCAGGATCAGATTTTTGTATGCAAATAAATATTATTATTATTATTATTATTATTATGTGTAATGTTTTGTGCACTGAACTCGAATCCAACATTTGTTTAAAAACCACAAAAAACGGCAGATTCTCTAAACCTAAGAAATAGTGAAGACAGGGCTCAGATTTACTAGCATCTAGATAGATTATCTTTATTATTGCACTTTATTGATAATATTTCCAACATGCATAAGGACATGGTGGTCCTATCAGAGTTCACCACAATAACTTGTGTAAGCATCCTTTTATAATTTGCATATGTTCTGATTTTATGTATATGATAAATGAACATGACATTCACCAAATATTAAGTCGTAAGTCATAAAAAATTAAAATAAAATAAAACCCGAAGACGAATTATCTTTAACTTAGCGGGTAAAATAGTGGTATAGACTCATTGGTCCTCATATCTCCTGTTGTTTCCTGGGTCACCACGTCTTCCGCAGGCGGTAGGGTCTTGTTCTGGACGGTAAGCATCGTCGAATTTCTCGAAGTTGGGGGGAACGTCGTTGGAGCTGGGTGCACATGGGGCGTGGTCAGCGCAGAGACGTTATAGCGACGGGCCAGCAACTTTGTCTTGAAAGGCGAGGACGGCATCGGGTAGTTGAAAACAAACACGAAGACTAGGCTTGTGGCCAGTACGGTGAGAATCACAGTAACCGATAGGATACAAGCCACCTTCCAGGAGTGCAGCGAATTGCTCGTACGCTTGCTGGAGAGCTTACGTCGATCGCTGAGCCGCGCCGGGTGACTTCGGACCTCATCGACTGAAAAGGCTGAGCGGATCCTGACGTGGAGATGGGGAAAGAATCCGACATTGTTCGGCTTCTTCTTCTTTTTCTTTGTTATTTTGTTTATGGCCCACACATTTTTATACACGGACACGCGGCTCTGACGCCACGCCGCTGCGGTGGCGGTGCTATCGGCAGAGTGTTTGCACAGACATCCGTCTTCACGCGAATCTTCGTTTCAGCTTGGGTCCAGAAGCGGCCGATGCTACGAGCGCGAGCGTGTGGCCCTGAACAGTGCCTGTACTGCACGAGCGCGCGTGATTGGCAGGGACGCTGAAAGCCCGGAGCTCGCGCTTGTAGCATCGGCTGCGTCTGGACCCAAGCTGAAACTATACTTCGTTTCAGCTTGGGTCCAGACGCAGCCGATGCTACAAGCGCGAGCTCCGGAGCTCCAACGTCCCTGCCAAGCACGCGCGCTCGTGCAGTACAGGCACTGTTCAGGCTACGCTCCGTGCTTATAGCATCGGCTGCGTCTGGACCGCAAGCTGAAACGAAGTATAAGTATAGTTCCTGCGCCAGGGCAGTGCCCACACCAATAAGTGATCATAATGTACGCTAGTGGTTCAACTGGCGTTAGTGTACGGTTTCAAATTGAAGCAGACAGCAACCCTTTTGAAATTGTCTTCCGGTAATGCTTTTCTATGGGAAAGAGTGAGTGCGTTTTCTCCCTGCGCTAGATAATAAGAGCAACTATGACCAATAATTTGTACGTACTATATTGGTTGAAACATTTCTCAGTCACGCAGACAACAATATTAGTCAGGTGCAGCGTTTTTATTTAAAATTCATAGCAATAAAACGGTACTATAACGATTTGGTACATCTATCTATAATGAAAACAATAATCTTTTTTTGGCGAAGCAAGATGCACGGTGTGGTTTGTAAGGTTAAGCAGAAAGGCACGAACCACTACGCGTGAACGTCAGCTACATTTTGTTTCAGCGAGTGAAGGGAAAGCTAGACGAGCGAGCTCAAATGCTCCGTGTGTTCGTGTTTTGCTCGAGCGCGCGGACGGGGCAGAAACGCAGAAAGCGCTGGTCGCGAACTTCTAGCCGTGGCTTCGCTCGCAGATAAAGTGAAACGAAGTATAGCCTGTAGCTTTTCGAACACTGTCATGTACACTGTCCGACATTTTTAAAGCGAACACGTCACCCTCACTTTTCTGCTTGGGTTTGTGTGCCAAAAAATCAGGACCATCTCGGCAATTAAGAGAGACGTGAGGAACTACGCACTATAGTACACTGGATCAGACCTAGTTGTGCCTGCAGACGGTCAATATAAACTAAAGCCGAGTAATGAGTGCGATTTTCTATAAATGAAAACTTGTCATTCACTCTCCTGCAGATATATGGGTGTAAAAGTAAGTTCATTCTAGCGTTGCAAACTCATGTCTGCATGGTTGATAGAGAACGGTCGGAAAACTCTTACTGCCCGATAAATTCAGCACGGTGATAACAAAAAATCAACTTTTAAAGTGCGCATACGGTTACTGTTTTACGCGTTTTAACAGCTCGTAAATGAGGTGATATTAGCGATACTGATATTTAACTTAGCTTAGGAGAGCCGCGGTGCCGCAGAAAGTCCAGTCACCCATACCACAAGACCTGATGCGGCGTGGCCAAATATAACGTAATCGTATTGTACAGGCAACAACAAAACGGTCATTATGCTTCGGTGGAGCTTGTGTTCGAAGGTGAGGGGTTAAGGCCACGGTCCCACTGAATGTGGCAGTTTAGGTACATTTTGGCAGGTCATTACTCATCTCCTTTTAAATACTGTTTTGTGGGATTGATGTCATTCGAAAGGTAATGCAATCCTCTTTCATTTGATATTATGTATGTATTGGTTTATACTGTTCATGCGCATTTGTAGCGTTGCGAATATGATGGCGCGGACCCTCACTTGCTCCGCTGGTTCATGTTTTATGAACGATTCATTAAAGATAACACGGTTCCAATAGAGCAGTTTTGTTAAGATGATGTCGGAGCAGAATGTAACGGTATACTTTTTTGGAATTTGCAATACTTTGTTTTTTTCAGCTCTCCAAATATTGCCCTAAAATTGACATATTTCAGCACAAATATGTTTTTAATGACAAGCGCTAGGGCAATGAAATTAGCTACAGATGTAGAGCTTATAATTGGTAATATGCAGAAAAAGATTTAATGCTGTGTAAAATTTTTTTGTTTAGATATTCTATATCAAACGTAGCACTTTTTTGTGCTTCGAGTCATGGTAATTCAAATGCCGCTGAGTAAATAATTAAACTATGGTAAAATCTTTGATAACATTTAGAACTACAATAGTTGCCCAAGAGGTGGACGGTGGCTTTTTTTTATATTCAAAGTCATAACGCTCCGGGAGCCCTTCAAACTTACCTGTTTTTGACGCACATCTTTTTTGGACATCAAACAGATTTATTGGCATCTAATAACATTTATTGTATGGAATAGATATACATTGCGATGTATTAGATTTTCCCAATGATCTTGCTTTGGTTTCTTGATAGTTGTAGAGCTTAGCTAATTTTAAAAACAATTAAAAACTGTTTGGGTGTTTTGTTGCGCTACCTGGCGGATGGCAGACAAAACTGCTGATTTCTAAGTTCAAAAAAATTTTCGAGGGCGGCGTTGGCGTCTGTATCATCATCAAACTCCGTGTCGTTTTACCTTCACATTTAGAAAATATATTTGAAGATTTACTATCGATAAATGAACGGTTTAAGTACTGGGTCAGGTTAATAAATCTAAGACAAATAATTACACAAGCGTAGCGTGATATAAAGTGTTTATTATTCGATATAATTGAAATCAATAAACGATAAAGACGAAGAGGGAAAGAATACACCCGAGTTCACTTCATGCCTAGAGTCACTAAATGAGCTGCGCTTAAAGTATCGGCACTCCGTTCCCCAAAATTGTTTTGGGCGCCGCCATTTTGGGTCTTGTGCAGAGCAAACACAACTGCCGATCGTCATGATCCAAAAGTGCGACTTCCTCTGCATTAGATGCGGTGCTAGGAAGCTGATACAATATTGCTATGTTCTGTCGCGGGTTGTTTAAACATTCGTGGAGGACGGAAAAGCGTTTCCTGTGATTTTAGATAAAGCTTCAGATAACTGGCAACCATGATTTTAAGCCACAATATGGCCAAGTGTCGTTACTCTGAAGCGTAGCTAATTTACTGGCACTAGCGGGAACAATGAGGAAGAGGCAGGTGTCAAAAGGTAGTGGCTTGTGGAATCCACGGGGCTCACGTCATGGCCCCTCCAGGTAGTACACGCTTCTTGAACAAGGGCATCAATAGTGTCATTAAATAAGCTACGCTTCAGAGTAGCGACACTTGGCCATATTGTGGCTTAAAATCATGGTTGCCAGTTATTTGAAGCTGTATCTGAAATCACAAGAAACGCTTTTCCGTCCTCCACTTTAAACAGTTTGCGACAAAGCAAAGCAATATTACATGAGTTTCGTAACACCGAATCTAATGCTGAGGAAGTCGCAATTTTGAATCATGACGATCGGCAGTTGCACCTGCTCTGCACAAGCTACCAAAAATGGTGGTGCCCACGGAGAAGAGAGTGCCGATACTTAGTGCCACTAAATAAGCTACGCTTCAGAATAACGACACTTGGCCATATTGTGTCTTAAAATCATGGTTGCCAGTTATCTGAAGCTTTATCTGAAATCACAGGAAACGCCTTTCCGCCCTCCACAACTGTTTAAACAGTTCGGGACAAGAGCAGCGTAATATTGTGCGACCTTCCTAGCACCAGAATCTGGTGCTAGGAAGGTCGCACAATATTACGCTGCTCTTGTCCCGAACTGTTTAAACAGTTGTGGAGGGCGGAAAGGCGTTTCCTGTGATTTCAGATAAAGCTTCAGATAACTGGCAACCATGATTTTAAGACACAATATGGCCAAGTGTCGTTATTCTGAAGCGTAGCTTATTTAGTGGCACTAAGTATCGGCACTCTCTTCTCCGTGGGCGCCACCATTTTGGTGCTTGTGCAGAGCAGGTGCAACTGCCGATCGTCATGATTCAAAATTGCGACTTCCTCAGCATTAGATTCGGTGTTACGAAACTCATGTAATATTGCTTTGCTTTGTCGCAAACTGTTTAAAGTGGAGGACGGAAAAGCGTTTCTTGTGATTTCAGATACAGCTTCAAATAACTGGCAACCATGATTTTAAGCTACAATATGGCCATGTGTCGCTACTCTGAAGCGTAGCTTATTTAATGACACTATTGATGCCCCTGTTCAAGAAGCGTGTACTACCTGGAGGGGCCATGACGTGAGCCCCGTGGATTCCACAAGCCGCTACCTTTTGACACCTGCCTCTTCCTCATTGTTCCCGCTAGTGCCAGTAAATTAGCTACGCTTCAGAGTAACGACACTTGGCCATATTGTGGCTTAAAATCATGGTTGCCAGTTATCTGAAGCTTTATCTAAAATCACAGGAAACGCTTTTCCGTCCTCCACGAATGTTTAAACAACCCGCGACAGAACATAGCAATATTGTATCAGCTTCCTAGCACCGCATCTAACGCAGAGGAAGTCGCACTTTTGGATCATGACGATCGGCAGTTGTGTTTGCTCTGCACAAGACCCAAAATGGCGGCGCCCAAAACAATTTTGGGGAACGGAGTGCCGATACTTTAAGCGCAGCTCATTTAGTGACTCTAGGCATGAAGTGAAATCGGGTGTATTCTTTCACGGGCTTAAGCTGAGCTAGTTGGGTCATTCTTACGATGGGCCAACAAGAAACCACACATAAAAACAGCAGTGTGAATGGTGTTTTATGTGTGTATCTTTTCCTCTTCGTCTTTATCGTTTATTAATTTCAATTATATCGAATAATAAACACTTTATATCACGCTACGCTTGTGTAATTATTTGTCTTAGATTTATTAACCTGACCCATTACTTAAACCGTTCATTTATCGATAGTAAATCTTCAAATATATTTTCTAAATGTGAAGGTAAAACGACACGGAGTTTGATGATGATACAGACGCCAACGCCGCCCTCGAAAATTTTTTTGAACTTAGAAATTAGCAGTTTTGTCTGCCATCCGCCAGGTAGCGCAACAAAACACCCAAACAGTTTTTAATTGTTTTTAAAATTAGCTAAGCTCTACAACTATCAAGAAACCAAAGCAAGATCATTGGGAAAATCTAATACATCGCAATGTATATCTATTCCATACAATAAATGTTATTAGATGCCAATAAATCTGTTTGATGTCCAAAAAAGATGTGCGTCAAAAACAGGTAAGTTTGAAGGGCTCCCGGAGCGTTATGACTTTGAATATAAAAAAAGCCACCGTCCACCTCTTGGGCAACTATTGTAGTTCTAAATGTTATCAAAGATTTTACCATAGTTTAATTATTTACTCAGCGGCATTTGAATTACCATGACTCGAAGCACAAAAAAGTGCTACGTTTGATATAGAATATCTAAACAAAAAAATTTTACACAGCATTAAATCTTTTTCTGCATATTACCAATTATAAGCTCTACATCTGTAGCTAATTTCATTGCCCTAGCGCTTGTCATTAAAAACATATTTGTGCTGAAATATGTCAATTTTAGGGCAATATTTGGAGAGCTGAAAAAAACAAAGTATTGCAGATTCCAAAAAAGTATACCGTTACATTCTGCTCCGACATCATCTTAACAAAACTGTTCTATTGGAACCGTGTTATCTTTAATGAATCGTTCATAAAACATGAACCAGCGGAGCAAGTGAGGGTCCGCGCCATCATATTCGCAACGCTACAAATGCGCATGAACAGTATAAACCAATACATACATAATATCAAGTGAAAGAGGATTGCATTGCCTTTCGAATGACATCAATCCCACAAAACAGTATTTAAAAGGAGATGAGTAATGACCTGCCAAAATGTACCTAAACTGCCACATTCAGTGGGACCGTGGCCTTAACCCCTCACTTTCGAACACAAGCTCCACCGAAGCATAATGACCGTTTTGTTGTTGCCTGTACAATACGATTACGTTATATTTGGCCACGCCGCATCAGGTCTTGTGGTATGGGTGACTGGACTTTCTGCGGCACCGCGGCTCTCCTAAGCTAAGTTAAATATCAGTATCGCTAATATCACCTCATTTACGAGCTGTTAAAACGCGTAAAACAGTAACCGTATGCGCACTTTAAAAGTTGATTTTTTGTTATCACCGTGCTGAATTTATCGGGCAGTAAGAGTTTTCCGACCGTTCTCTATCAACCATGCAGACATAAGTTTGCAACGCTAGAATGAACTTACTTTTACACCCATATATCTGCAGGAGAGTGAATGACAAGTTTTCATTTATAGAAAATCGCACTCATTACTCGGCTTTAGTTTATATTGACCGTCTGCAGGCACAACTAGGTCTGATCCAGTGTACTTAGTGCGTAGTTCCTCACGTCTCTCTTAATTGCCGAGATGGTCCTGATTTTTTGGCACACAAACCCAAGCAGAAAAGTGAGGGTGACGTGTTCGCTTTAAAAATGTCGGACAGTGTACATGACAGTGTTCGAAAAGCTACAGGCTATACTTCGTTTCACTTTATCTGCGAGCGAAGCCACGGCTAGAAGTTCGCGACCAGCGCTTTCTGCGTTTCTGCCCCGTCCGCGCGCCTCGAGCAAAACACGAACACACGGAGCATTTGAGCTCGCTCGTCTAGCTTTCCCTTCACTCGCTGAAACAAAATGTGGCTGACGTTCACGCGTAGTGGTCCGTGCCTTTCTGCTTAACCTTACAAACCACACCGTGCATCTTGCTTCGCCAAAAAAGATTATTGTTTTTATTATAGATAGATGTACCAAATCGTTATAGTACCGTTTTATTGCTATGAATTTTAAATAAAAACGCTGCAACTGACTAATATTGTTGTCTGCGTGACTGAGAAATGTTTCAACCAATATAGTACGTACAAATTATTGGTCATAGTTGCTCTTATTATCTAGCGCAGGAGAAAACGCACTCACTCTTTCCCATAGAAAAGCATTACCGGAAGACAATTTCAAAAGGGTTGCTGTCTGCTTCAATTTGAAACCGTACACTAACGCCAGTTGAACCACTAGCGTACATTATGATCACTTTATTGGTGTGGGCACTGCCCTGGCGCAGGAACTATACTTATACTTCGTTTCAGCTTGCGGTCCAGACGCAGCCGATGCTACAAGCACGAGCGTATAGCCTGAACAGTGCCTGTACTGCACGAGCGCGTGCTTGGCAGGGACGCTGGAAGCCCGGAGCTCGCGCTTGTAGCATCGGCTGCGTCTGGACCCAAGCTGAAACGAAGTATAGTTTCAGCTTGGGTCCAGACGCAGTCGATGCTACAAGCGCGAGCTCCGGGCTTTCAGCGTCCCTGCCAATCACGCGCGCTCGTGCAGTACAGGCACTGTTCAGGGCCACACGCTCGCGCTCGTAGCATCGGCTGCTTCTGGACCCAAGCTGAAACGAAGATTCGCGTGAAGACGGATGTCTGTGCAAACACTCTGCCGATAGCACCGCCACCGCAGCGGCGTGGCGTCAGAGCCGCGTGTCCGTGTATAAAAATGTGTGGGCCATAAACAAAATAACAAAGAAAAAGAAGAAGAAGCCGAACAATGTCGGATTCTTTCCCCATCTCCACGTCAGGATCCGCTCAGCCTTTTCAGTCGATGAGGTCCGAAGTCACCCGGCGCGGCTCAGCGATCGACGTAAGCTCTCCAGCAAGCGTACGAGCAATTCGCTGCACTCCTGGAAGGTGGCTTGTATCCTATCGGTTACTGTGATTCTCACTGTACTGGCCACAAGCCTAGTCTTCGTGTTTGTTTTCAACTACCCGATGCCGTCCTCGCCTTTCAAGACAAAGTTGCTGGCCCGTCGCTATAACGTCTCTGCGCTGACCACGCCCCATGTGCACCCAGCTCCAACGACGTTCCCCCAACTTCGAGAAATTCGACGATGCTTACCGTCCAGAACAAGACCCTACCGCCTGCGGAAGACGTGGTGACCCAGGAAACAACAGGAGATATGAGGACCAATGAGTCTATACCACTATTTTACCCGCTAAGTTAAAGATAATTCGTCTTCGGGTTTTATTTTATTTTAATTTTTTATGACTTACGACTTAATATTTGGTGAATGTCATGTTCATTTATCATATACATAAAATCAGAACATATGCAAATTATAAAAGGATGCTCACACAAGTTATTGTGGTGAACTCTGATAGGACCACCATGTCCTTATGCATGTTGGAAATATTATCAATAAAGTGCAATAAAAAAGATAATCTATCTAGATGCTAGTAAATCTGAGCCCTGTTCACTATTTTAGGTTTAGAGAATCTACCGTTTTTGTGGTTTTAAACAAATGTTGGATTCGAGTTCAGTGCACAAAACATTACACATAATAATAATAATAATAATAAAATATTTATTTGCATACGAAAATCTGATCCTGGGGGGTGCACGGCTGTGCGAAAGGTTAAAACCCGTACGCGAGTGCGCCTGCCAGCCCGCCACCAAGATTTGAAAGAAAAAAAAAAAACACGCACACGCACACATATACCAGATTTGTACATAAAACCGCAACCCAAAATGTAAAAAAAAAAATGAGGTGAAATGTAGAGTGAAGATGACTCACACGTATACCTATAAGAACACACACACAAACACACTACACTACACCACTATTATGACGCATTGAACATTCAAATGAACTGGTCTTCTTGAGCACGTATAAAATAGAAAAGGAGCAAACTGTACGCCCAAGGCGAGTTCATGGAACTAGGAAATGGTTTAATTACCGGTCCAACTGCTCATACATGCATTATTTTTCAGACGCGCCTCGCACAATACGTAGCGTGTGCGACATAATCTGTTGTCTTGTCCATGTAAGTTTAGTCCATGTATGAGGCGAGTCCGCGGACAATTTTATCATATTTTTGCTGTGAACATTGTGTCCTTTGTATGGCGTGTGAGAACGAATACCGTTTAGAACGAATCCTTACGTTTATGACCAATGAAACAAATGTTCGTTTATCGCCCCCGCAATAAACGTAAACAAAAATAAAAAAACAAGCAGTTTTTACTTTTTTAACACGCAGCCAGAACTTGCACCCACGCGATCTGGAGCCGATTATAGGCCTCCAATGTTGGGCATAGCAACGCGCTGAGGTTGGTAAAGCAAAGTGCACTAGCTAAGTTCCAAACATTGTTGGGGTTCGGATATTGTCGTCATTGCTGCCATGCCATTGGACACACGCCATTACAAAAACAAAATGGGTTGTGTGTATGTTTATACAGCCTAGAACTTGGTCTGCCTCAACGAGCGGCGAGTCTCCGACCTGTAGATGAGAAATTTAGACAGCGCAGTACAACCGCTAGTCTGGGGTATTTAACGTGCACCACGCAGTAGTGGTACACGACCGCACCCCTGTACGATGCTCATCCAGATTGAAATGGGCAGAGGACCAAATAATCCATTACCTTAATGCTTTTCGAGCTATTGATTATCACGAGCCCAAAGCTAGTATTCACGCAATGCTCTGATTCAATCTATGAGACCTATGCAAAATCGTCACTTGTGGATTATGCCCAACGTGCGAACCCCATACTACCCCATCAAGTTTTGCCAATATATATCTTATTCAAATGTTAAAAGCGATTTTCTGAAATGTTTTGTAAAAGATTGGGCCCCTTTTTCGGGCACTGTTGTCCAAAGAGCTTCATGTATTTTATAGCTCTGTTGGCTTTCATTTCTCTTTGAAAATGTTCAGAAATCCCCTATAACTGTTTAATAACATGACGCTTAATGCTAAAACGTTGGCACCTGGTTCTTGCTCCAAACACAACATTTGGACGAAGAATGAGCGTTGGGCGAAGCGTAGTTTATTTATGCAATAATAAGAAGAAAACCTTTACACTTTTTTACACCCTGTATATACATGGTAGTTTGTAACATCTCTAATAAAATATGGGCAAAGTCAAAATGATTCCCACCACTCTCGCTCTTACTTCTTTAGCCCAGGCA
Source organism: Ixodes ricinus (assembly GCA_037355805.1). NCBI lineage: Eukaryota > Metazoa > Arthropoda > Arachnida > Ixodida > Ixodidae > Ixodes > Ixodes ricinus. Next base: position 7,382 of record JAZHYW010060670.1, on the reverse strand, counting down.
AAACATTTCCTAGGTCAAAAGGCCGTAGGGCTGCATGTTCAGCTTCACGTATCGGAGGGCAGCGCGGGGCAACACATTGAACACGAGTGTTTCGGCAGCGTTCATCTGGGACTTGGTTTCAATCACTGAGGCTACGAGTTCAAGCTAGACACTGAAGCACCTCTCGTTTCCAATTTGTGCCTTGCACTGACTTCCGGTAGGTGACGTAATAAAATCGCCTCAACTCATCTGAGCTGCCATACGGCGTGCAAGTTTGCCCCCACGCTGTATGTCAGTTTGTGTTAAACAGTAGCTTTGACGGTGTTGTATACTCAGTATGAAACTGAGTATAGTTCACTGTTCTTGCGCCAAAAGAAAGGCACTTAAGATACTTGATCCATCTATAGATGTTTTCATTGCTTTCAAACATTATGGTCTACACATGCTGAATCCCAGTCCGGCCAGCTCTTGTTCGCAATTGCGGCCAACCAGAAAGTGCGCGTGCATAACACACGACCACAGCAATGAACGCGGCTTCATACGCTTTCGTGAAAATGTGTACTAGCGGCGAGATGTTTTGGTAGCCCCATCCTATGATTCCCTCTGCTGAGGCCATTACATTGAGAAGAACAAGTGCGGTGGTGTCTGAATGAACATGGCTGGAGGTTTGAAAATTATGGCGCTCTAAAATAGAGACAGCCAACACCGTCAAAACTGAAGTTCCTACATCAGTCTCATTTCCGTCGATGAGAAATCTTTTGCTGGCGCCATAGTCAGGATTTAGCCAATCATGGCAGGAAGACCACTTCTACGCTTTCGATTGCTGACGTCGCCAATAGTCGGTGAAAGGTTTTCCTTTCTTTCAAGATTTCTGTACTCTCTTTTTCTCGGGGTTGCATGCCAAGAATTCGATGCGTGTTCCGACTCCACCTAGAGCTGCCCTATTTTGGTTACACTTCGTCACACGCGAAGCCGACGTTCGGGGATAGGCATCAAGCGCGTGCTGGAGGCGAGCCTTCCACTAAACTCGCAGCGGTTTTTTTTATTATTTTTTATGTAAATACTTTAAGAACCTCTGAGTCAGGGTATTACATAAGGAGTGGGTTAACAAAATAGCGAGGTTAGGGGATTCAACCGCTCGTCACTCAATGGGCAAATTTCGCTACACAAACCTGAGTTTCAGGAATGCACTATAGTATTCATTCTTTTGGAAGTTACTCATGATAACGTAATGAAGGTTGTACGGCCTTTGAATTTTTCCTTTAGAGCGCTGGAGATTTTTAATAAAATCCAGAAATATGACCGTTTTGACTGTTTTTAGCACGTTTTGAGGCATTTTTGAAAATACAATTATTTAGAAGACAAACGTGACAAAACACTTGGCCGTACGTACGAGGGATGCCTCTAATCTTAATTTTTAAGACAATGACGAGAAAGCAAAATATTGTTGTATTTGCGTATTTGTGTAAATAAAATCACCCTGTTAATTTTATTTCAATCTTTGTTAAACGAGATGGCGACACTAGTACTAAATGCCTGAAACCGGAGATTTTCTTGCTGTTGCTGTTGCTGTTTTTCGCTCGAGCTCGAATTCGACCGCGATGTCTCGTTGCTCGTGGATCGGTAGCACGTGTAGCGAAAGCTCGCGCTGTAAAGCTCGCTGATCATGGATTCAATTCACCGCCTCTGTCCGTTTGAATCTGGATGAGCATCCTACCGGCGTGCTGTCATGTGTAACTAGCGAGTTATAGTAGACCGTGTTTCCCGCTGTAGAAACTGCGTGCCAAGCAGCCGACCAGCGCCGCCCTGTATTGCCGTACATCGTGCGAGACGCGAGATCGCTTCCGTGCAACCCGTTAGCTTCGTCTCGCGAAGTCCAAAGGCAATTCGTCAATTTTCTGGAATTGTTGGAAAGAAAATGATCCGAAGCAGGTGATGCTACCACAACACCGCAAAACGCGAAAATAAAAGGAAGAACCCTCAATGGAAGGAGAAGGCGAGACGCAATGACGCAAAGCACACCGGCTTTCGCTGTTGTTGGCTTGGAAGAGGCGCGCGGAAGGGCTTGCGTTTGTTTCGATCTTCACTGAAATGGTGGACCTCTGGGCTGGTTGGTGCTTGATCCACATGATGAAAAACAGCTCAAAGTTGACGGGGCACGGCCAAAGAAACACACAGGACGCAGGCCGCCTGTCCTGTGTGCTTATGCCGGTCTGTGTTTAGCGCATGTTTGCGTGTATTAGTAATATTTATTTTGGCGCAGAAAGCCGCAGTGCCGCCGAAAGGCAAGTTCCCCATACCGCGGAGGCCTGCGGCGCTGGGACTGCAGTGGAATACAGGGTGTCACAAAAGAAAATTTACACGGTCTTTTTTACCGCAAAAGTAAACTAGGCATCGCCGAACGCTCATTCTCCGTCCAAAGGTAGCGCTAGAGGTCACAACCAGATGGCAAAGTTTCAGCCCGATCCGATAACTTAATCAAAATGTTATAAGTGATTTTCTGAAAATTTCAATGGGAAAATGGTGGCCGACGGAGTTTTCAAACACATGGGGCTCTATGGCCCAGAAACCGAAAACGGGCAAAAACGGGCCCATTTCCCATTGAAATTTTCAGGAAATCACTTATAACTTTTTGATTAAGTTATCGGATCGGGCTGAAGCTCTGGCATCTGGTTGTGACCTCTAGCTCTACCCTGGGCGGAGAATGGCGTTCGGCGATGACCTAGTTTACGCGTGCGGTAAAAAGGACCATGTAAGTTTTCTTTTGATGACACTCCCCGTACGATGGAAGCCACAAGCGCGTTGGACAATTCATACGTCAATCCATCGCCACGTGATCACGCTCTCGCCACCACCTAGTGCGGAGAGCTGGGTCAGGTGATGGAAGGAGACGGTTCATTGGTCCAGCGACAGCGTAACTCCCCCGCAGTCTCATCTTAGGGATGAACGGATGGATGGACGGATGTTATACTCTTTAAACCGGGCGGTAGCTTGCGCCAGCCTAAGTTTAAAAGACAAACATGTGATTCTTCACGCCCTTCTAAGCGAATATTAAGATTATTAATTATTAATTATTAAGCGAATAACATAGACACAACAGAATTGCAATTGATGGCTCCGTTGGTCGGCACTTTTTGAACGTTGCAAAAAGAATAACAAACGTGCCCATTAGTGACCGACCCGAGGTTCCGAAACTTTGTCGCGAAGCTGCCACACACCTGCGATAGACTTAGACCCCTCCTTCGTGATGCCTCATTGTACATTATCAGTGCCTCACATTATATCGCACTGCATTATTATTATCATCCCTTATAGCGGGCCTCCCAGACAAGGGCTGCATGCCTCTGTGGCGCCTTTACTGACAAGCACAAGTAGATACCCACCTTCTTACAAACAAATATTTCGGTTTTATGTGTTACATCAGTGAGAGTGGTCGTGTTCCTTGATGACACGGGGAAAATATTGATGCCTGCAAGTGCTGGCGAACCAGATTCTGAAGAACAGTAAGAATTCATGGGATGCATATTCGGTTGTTTAAATGCCCATACACACAGTTGCGTCCTCCTCTCAAATTGTCGCGCTCTATTCCAACTGCGGGCGTCCCATTTTAAGAGTTTAATCTTCAAGCGATGCGTAAATTATCTACACGGGCCGAAAAACAAGATTTTCTCAAAACATTGCTAAGTGCATGCACTGCACGCGCTCATCTCTTGGATATAAAAGTAATTAGAAGTAAATATTCAACATAACATAAAAACAAAATAGACTTTTCCTTTTAAGCAGTTATTAGCCCCGTGCGCGACCGAAAGCGTCGCTGTGGTCGGCCTTCCACGATTGGCCGAACGCTGACTATGACGTCGGAAAGGGGATTTATCATCGACGGAATAAGAGGAATGAAAGAACTTCAATTTTGACGGTGTTGGCAGTGTTTCTTTGAGAGCGCAGTGATTTCAAGCTTCCAGCATGCTATTTACAAACACCATCGAACTCGTTGTCTCGCAAGTGTAATGACGTCACAAGGGGGAACCATAGGAGGGCGCCACCAAAACATCTCGCCGCTAATATGACTGCAGACGCCAGCACGTGTTGCACGTGTAGCTATAGTAGGTTACAAGTCAAGAAGGTAGCGGCAAATGCCCTCAAAGGGAATCATATATCCCTCCGCCACCTCCCCATCCAATAGCGTCCCATCGTTTCCGTGACGTCGTGGCCAACGCGGGAGAGGGTTTTGCCTTGCTTTGAATATTTGCTTTATCTTTCGACCTTGACTTAGCGTTGTGGAAGCCACGAGAGGGAGATTAGAAGTCGTTTTGTTTCCGATGGAAACAAAAACGACTTTGGGGATTAGCTTCCCCTCCGTGGATACAAAGGCCACTTTCAGGGGCTCGGTTTCCTCTCCGATGAATACAAAGGTCGCTTTCTTAAAAAAAGAAGGGGGGGGGGGGGGTCGGAGACAAGTTGGCATCACTCTGTAGCCATTATCTATTCATTGAAGCGGAACAAGGGGTGCTTCCAGGGAACTATTCTTTCGACTGCGGATGGATTTCAAACGGTCGCATCACGATTATGGGAGGAGCTTCTCCTACCTTCTTGACTTGTAACCGACTATAGTAGCTAGTCATCAGCAGACTCCTAGCGAAAGGCCTGATAAGGCTCGGAAGGCGACACGTTTGTTGATTCTATTTTTTGTGTGTGCTATGTTGGCGCGCGTGGTCAAACGCTTGCGTACGCTACAAGCGTGGCTCATAATCACCCTAAGATCGTGCAGGGTTGAACGGAGATACCTAATATGAGCGCACATGAAGGCATTCTACTAATATGTATGTGGAAATAAAAAAAAAAATTATAATAGGTGAACGAGTTGCAAAGAAGGCTAAAATACTTATTCCAAACAACATTTATTTTATGAAACATTATTTCAGATATTTTCATTCTCTGTAGACCCTTGTTTGGTTGCTAGTGGATATGAAAGGCAAAGAAGAAGCATGATTTCTATACTTTAACCAACAAACAGGTGCTTACTCTGAGGTGCAATTGAATTTTGACGTTAGCGTTTTGGCGCCCGAAACACTTTTTTTGTAAATTTGACACTTCTTGTTTTGCGGATTACTTAGAAAACCAACGGGCCATCAATAGGTGGAAAATACGTTTCTACCTAAGGTGAGGCGTGCGTTTCTTTTTTTCTCTCTCTTCACTTTTCTAATTTTAGGCAAAATCAAATGAACCTCTAAATAACTGTAGTGCCTTCACAAGTAACCTCGGGGTTACCCCTCTTGCAACAGTGATCTTACTATGTCACGGTAGAATGAAGCGGTGCTGCCTTACCTGTCTGGAAACAAATTGCGGTGTGTGTATGTTTATACAGCCTAGAACATAGTCTGCCTCAACGGGCGACTTGTCTCCCAGCTGTAGGGGAGCAATTTAGCCAGTGCAGTACAACCGGTAACGTACATCACGCAGTAGTGTACACGGCCGCACGCCGGTACGAAGCTCATTCAGATGGAAACAGGCAGGGGTGGGGATTGAACCCAGGGTCCCCGGGTTATACAGCGCGAGCTTTCGCTCCACGTGCTCCGAGCTGGTGTGCTCTAACCCACTCGGCCACCGATCCTTCTTTATATGTCTGGACCACCGTGGTCTGGACTAAATGTTTGCGTTCTTCGTTCCATCAGCACAAAAGCTCTGCAGGTGCACGCGGCCGGAGCCGGGACGGAGTTTCCCGGGTTGTTGACGTCACGACATCCGTCCGCGGAGTTCTCCTTCGTGTGGATACCCCTAAAGCGAATGGCGGTGGAGCACCCGCTCCTCGCCGGTATACTTTGTAAGCGTGAATTTTATCAAATGAATTAAGTCTGCACTTGCCGGCAGCGCCTTCAACTTATGGAATTTACGAGGATAACTCCAGTGAAACATGGCTTTGTGTATTTCAGTGGTTCTTTTTCGCTGACAGGCAGACAGACGGAAAGTGTCCTTTCTTGCACACTACCCGTTGCCAATCTTGCCAGCTGCTGTGCACTTGGCGCGCGATTGTGGAGGAGTAGTGGGCAGCGCCTCTAGCTTGGACATGGAACTCCTTGGTACAGTTCACGGGTGGAAACGGTTGCTTCATTGTTGCTTTTGACTGGACGCGCAGAGTGTGGACCGCTTCGACGAGGTCCACATCTCTGGACGTGCAGGCTATGAACCCGCCGCGCAGAAGTGTGGCCTCGCCACTAGATGAGCTATGCCTGGTCGGCACTCTGTTCCCAATATTGCTGGGCCCGCCATCTTGGTGCTTGTACGGAGCGACGCAACTGCCAATCGTCACGATTTAAAGGTGCGACTTGCATCTGATTCGGTGTTGGAAGCTCATTTAATATTGCTTTGCTCTTGTCAGCGAACTGTTTAAACATTTATGGAAGACAGAAAAGTACCAAAATGGCGGCGTCCGCAACAATGTCGGGGAACAGAGCAATCGATACTCTAAGCGCAGCTTATTTAGTGACTCTTAGTTCTTCCCAGAAGTGGCGCGCGGCACGTGTCTCGAGCATTTCCACAAAATGATTGGCGCCACTTTTCCCAGGATAGATAAGGCTTTACTCCACACGACCTGGGAGCGGTTTTGCAAACCAGTATTTGATCGAAGAGCAGGCCGATATAGGACATAGGAAGTACAAAACTGCCACTTAATCTTTGTTTTCTCTGGCTTTTTAAATTAAGCTATATATATACATGGCTGCTTGCTGGCTGTTGTTACATACATACAAGCATACATATTGCTATATATATATATATATATATTCTCGACTGACGAAGAGCCTACCAGGCCCGAAACGTTTCTTGAGATCATTTTTTTGGCATCCTTCGACGACCATCTCTTAAAGGGCAAATATTTTGTGAGCATATTTCTCTCGAGTGCCTTCTTTTCATCACAGGTGCTGTTATACATATATATATATATATATATATATATATATATATATATATATATATATATATATGTATATATATATATATGTATATATATACATATATATGCATATATACAACGTTTTAGGCAATGTTTGCGTGTTAAATGTGTGGTGGTCCAAACGGCCGCAACGCCGCACCTCGTGCTTTCGATAATTTCGAACGTGGATGGCACTTCGAATTCATTCGGAAATGAGAGCTTATTCTGCGTTTTGTAAGCCACTGTAATCTACGTGTGTACTGGCTCGTATCTCGCGCCGCCTGTTGGCCGCTTCCTGCAGCGGCGGACGCAGAGCGAAGAAGATCTAGCTCGAGATCGGCGGCGAACAGCCCGTGGCCCGAGCCCACCTCGAGCGCCCGACCTGCATGCGCAGCTGCGAACATGCAACTCGTTTGTTCCGGAAAAATTCTGCGCCATCTATCAGGAAAAGGGTACAAATAAATAGCGGTTGAAT
>JAZHYW010060668.1:0-16784 GCA_037355805.1 Ixodes ricinus | reverse complement strand
GAGACACGCCTTTGACTTTTGCATAGGAAAATAAAGATGAGAATGCAGACAGCAAGAATCATTCCACTTTACCATTTCTTCTTTGCTGTTACATCATTCCTTTGATATTTGGCTCGTAAACTCTGGTGACAATATTATAAATGACCATTTCTGCACAGAGTGCAGCATACAGCCTGACGTTGCAATTACTGCAAAACCTCGCTCCAAGTCAAATACAGTTTCAGGGCCGCCTCATAGGTGGCACCAGCGTGATCTCTCTCGCACGAGAGGACTCGGTCATCAAGCAAACAAAAGTCTGTGAACCGGCCTTTTTATTTCGAGACGACTTCATTTTTGCAGAACCTAGGAAATAAAAACTAGACCCTTTCCAAAATGCAATTCAATCTAGAGTCACTGACACCAAAACGCAGAGCGTGGCGATTCCTGGACACTATCGCCCGCAGCCAATCGCGTCGCGGTATCAGCAGATAAGAATGCCAAGAAATGAATTACGAAGAAAGAACACGATCACACGATCACACCCTGCGTTGCTTAGAATGTCACTGACGATAGTGGCTCAAATATTGGTCTAAAAGTTGGTCTGTACTTTTGCATTTGAGTCTGATCGACCGCATTGCAACCGCCTGACATCTCTGACCACTAGAGACCACACTGGTGCCCTCTATTGGGTACCGTAAAATTCCGAGCAAGCGCCCCCTGCAAGCAAGTCAAAATTACCCGCAAAGTAGGGGGCGCTATCCGGAACGGCACCAAAATTCAAGATGGCGACGACAAAATTTTTCCGCCAGAAAACAAAACAAAAAAAAGCGCAGTGCACACAGATTTAATATTTTATTTATCTCTGAGAACATAGACTTTATTAGGCCGAAGATTTGTCACTGCTATGTTAATCACTTTCAAAACCACCAAAAGACTCCTCAGAGTCGGCCGCAAGAAAAAGTTCGCAGCATTCCGCGATGTTTCCCAACTGCATGCCGTTGGCTATTTTGACAGCCTCTTCAGAAAGAAGCTGGTTGCTAATGACTCATTCTGCACTTCTTTCACGCTCCAGGTATTAAAAGAACGCGTCGTCCACGTATTCACTGAACACCGGCGCGCCGTTACTTAGCTTTCGTCGAACTTTGGCTTTCCCGTAGTTTGACTGTAGCAAATTGTCAAAATTCTTGTCCCATTCCCGTATCCGGTCGAGCTTGATGTGTCGCGACCGTCTGGTGTACGTCTTTCCCGTTTTCACAATGCCATTGGACGACCTCGATTTTCTTTGCCACTGTGTAAGAATGCATAGCCGACCTGACACCCCCAAAACAAAGCGACAATGGCGCGTAGTGATCGGGCTGATCGGGCTGCAAAGTAGAATTGGATTGGATTGGATTCTTGGACTGAACTTCGCAGGCCAGTGTTGCCTGGGCGCGGTCAGCGTGGCGCGTGATACGGGTGCGGAGCGGGGAGGGGGCGCTTTCCCGGAACGGCGCAGAAATGTGAAATTAGCACTGAAGTTGGGGGGGGCTCTTGCACGGGTGGGGGCGCTTGCTCGGAATTTTACGGTAGTCCTGGAATACATCAGATTTGTGTATAACTAGACTGAAGGTTTGGCAGCATTTGCGAGATCAAATCAATGCACAATCTACGAGAAATGGTCTCTCATAATGTCATCAGGATTATCTCAAGCACACGGTGAGAGGGTGATCCCTAATATGTGTACTCTTCCCAGACTAAGACAAGATGGAAGACGACACAGCTGGCAAAAGAATTAAACCACCATTATTCTTTCAAATTACTTGGGACTTTTATACTTGGTGCAGCAAACAGCATTGCTTGAATGGTGTAGAATACAGCTATGTTTGACTCGAGGCAAGGACGATCAATCGTGGAGAGCTGCCGACTGAACAGCGAGGAACTACCGTAATATTCCGAGCAAGCGCCCCCCGCACGCAACTCAAAATTACTTGCAAGGGGGGGGGGGGGGGGGCGCTATTCCGGAATGGCACCAAAATTCGAGATGGTTCAAGATGGCGACGACAAAGTTTTTCTGCCAGAAAAAGAAAAAAAAGCGCAGTGCACACGGATTTAATATTTTATTTATCTCTGAGAACATAGACTTCATTAGGCCAAAGATTTGTCACTGCTATGTTAATCACTTTCAAAACCACCAAAAGACTCCTCAGAGTCGGTCGCAAGAAAAAGTTTGCATATTCCGCGATGTTTCCCAACTGCATGCCATTGGCTATTTTGACAGCCTCTTCAGAAAGAAGCCGGTTGCTAATGACTCATTCTGCACTTCTTTCGCGCTCCAGGTATTCAAAGAATGCATCGTCCACGTATTCACTGAACACCGGCGCGCCGTTACTTAGCTTTCGTCAAACTTTGGCTTTCCCATAGTTTTGCTGTAGCAAATTGTCAAAATTCTTGTCCCATTCCCGTATCCGGTCGAGCTTGATGTGTCGAGACGTCTGGTGTACGTCTTTCCCGTTTTCACAATGCCATTGGACGACCTCGATTTTCTTTGCCACTGTGTAAGAATGCCAAAGCCTGTAGTGATGGCACCGACCGTTTTCACTCTCATGCCTCGCGGCAACGCGTCCATGCTAGTGCGCATGCTCGGGGTAATCTTCAGTTCGAGATGAAGTGATAATAAAACACTTGGGTTCCGGACTACGGTGTGGCTGGTCGCTCCTTCCCTGCGAGACATAGCCGACCTGACACCCCCAAAACAAGGCGACAATGCGCGGCTTTGCAATGGCGTGCCGCAACCGGGCTGATCGGGCTGTAAAGTAGGATTGGATTGGATTCTTGGACTGAATTTTGCAGGCCAGTGTTGCCAGGACACGGTCAGCGCAGTGCGTGATACGGGTGCGGGGAGGCGGGAAGGGGGGCGCTTTCTCGGAACGGCACGGAAATGTGAAATTAGAAGTGAAGTTGGGGGGGCGGGGGCTTTTGCTTGGGTGGGGCGCTTGCCCGGAATTTTACGGTAGTTCATCTAATTCAGCAAGCTAATAGCTCGGAGCTTCGGAGCATTCATCGCCGGTAAAGCAAAATTGTAGCCAGAAGACCTTGTTTATGGACGAAGATTGAAATTGAACGTTACAATGCGCGATTTCCAAGAGTGGTTCCAGAACCAACCGCTACTCCACTTCAAGTGGTTTCAGTCGGTGAGAACCTGACATCTGCAGTTGTTCAGATGCTGCAGGTGCAAGTATTGCAACTTGTAGCAGCAAAGACAATTCAAGACCGCCATGACGGAAACTATGCAAGTGCACAAACATAGACAAGAAACAGTGCAGTCAGACTTGTTGGACAGTGAATCTTCAGCTGCTATTACTTGGCTGGACTTCTATGAATATGCCCGAAAGGAGAATCGTTGGCACTAAGATGCCGAGCGGATAAAAAATTTGTGGCTATTTCTCATTGGGACTGGTACAAAATGACATGAACTTCGTGTTTGTGAGCACACAAATGATTAGTGGGATGCCTTGAAAGAAAGCTTTGCTACTCATTCGTAGTGAACGCTGCGAAATGATGGGATAAAGCAATCTTCCACAAACACCGAGGAAGTAGCTATGCTTCTACTTCATAAAAAAATAGAAGAGTTCTTCAGCTTGCTGACCCTACAATGCCGTAGAGGATTCCAGTCTTCTGCTGGTCATCCATGACAGCAAAGATGCACAAAACAGAGTGCAGGCAAAATTTTCAAACACCACCGAGGACCTCCTGCACTCATCGAAGGGTGCATGCGTGGACTATTGCTTACGGACAACAATGACCAGCAACCAGCAGCAGCAACCAACATTGCTTACGGACAACAATGACCAGCACACATTCCGTCTTGTGCCGATTATCGTCAAAATAGCCAGATTGAGACTTCTCCCGTTCCCAATGCCACGACCGGATGACATTTATCAGCGAGACAGGAGGCTGGGTGCTCATGGTTCTTGAGGGTCAATCTCTGCAAAGGGTATTGGGAAGTCCAACTTTAGGGAGACTCAAAATGCTTACTGCCTTTGACACACCATTCGAAGTGCATGAGCATAAGCAACCCCTACCAGGTGGTTGGAAGAACTTCGTTGAGCCTCAGTTTCCAGATGACGAGTAATAAAGTCCCCAAAGACTGTCAAGGACATTTCTGCAAAGTTTATGTCTGTGATAGCTAATAAAGATCTCAAAGATTTCTGTACGTGCCTGCACTGTTTATGATGATGACACTCATCACACTTTCCCCGAACAAAAAAAGAACATGTCAACCACCTGCTCGCAGGTTCCTGGAGCACTGAGCTTCGCCAAATTGAAGATTAACAACGAGAAAAGCAAATTCTTTCAAGAAACAAGAGTGTTCCTCGGAAAAGTTTTGATGGCTAAACAAAAGCACCAAAGATGAATCAGAGCAGAGAATTCTCAAAGCTGACAAGGCTCTACGGCCTACACTCACTTCCTGCTTTTCTCAAGCTTGCTGGACACTGGGCATCCATAAAAGATTACGCCATTAAAAACAATTACCTAACTGCACTGACTAAAAAAGATGCTGCGTTTGTCTGGTCCGATGAGTGCGAGGGTGAGCAAGTATCTGGTCAAGGTCATCTCTTCCATACCTGCCAACCTACCAGCATGAAAATTCGGGAGACCACCGCACAGGGAAGGGGGGTAAAAAGTTTTTTAGTTCGACAAAAGATTTTGTGAAGAGGCACACTGCACGGGTCACACTGTCTTCGCAGTTGTTTTGGAGGAACGCAGCTTGGTGCCCTCGCCCTTCTGCGGTATGAACATAATGAAAACAGCGCAAACAAAACGACAAACCAGTAGAAGAGTATGGGCAGACTCAGCTAAGGCGCAACTCGCTTGGCCGGAATTCCCGGATATGACGAACAAAAGTAGGAACATTTGGTTGGTTTCCCATAGACGCAATGCAAAAAAAATCGTTTAACACGAACCGCTTTGCGCGCGCATTTTGGATAACTCGAACTTTCACAGGTCCCCTTCGCGAAAACACTGCTCCGACGGCGACCGCCGCGCATTGCGCCACGACCGAGGGTGTATGTCAGATGTACCGTAAAAAGCCGCACGTAATACGAGTTTTTTTGTTTTTTTTCTAATTTTCAGCTTCGATGAGGCGCGATCTAACGCTGTTTGACGTAGTTTCGGTTTCGACAGCACTATGGCGCTCAAAACAGCTATCATCATCATTAAACTCACAAATGTCCGAGGCGCCTACCATTCGTTACACAGTCGGGCTCGGCAATGAGCGTCGGTCGCGACAACAATCGTCGGTCGCTTACAGAAAGAAAAGTTCTTTTGGTTGCGGAAGACATCGGAAACAGTTCTGCCGGACGACAATTCGCCGTAAATGAGGGCAGCATTCGCGGATGGAGACGACACAAGCAAGCTCTGTTCGCGTGCAACGGAACGAGAAGAAGCTTTAGGAGCCCAAAGAATAGGCGCGTTCGTTGACAGTCGAGGCAAGTCTCAGCGACTTTGTAAAAGAGCAACGTGAACGGCACTCTCGCCGTAACTTTGTAAAAGAGCAGCGCGAACGGCACTTCGCCATAAATATCGAGCTGCTGCATGAGGAACTTTGGCGAGCCGACATTGGGTTACTGGCTTAGAGTAATGCGCCGCGCCCGGTTTTCACTGCGTTGGCGCACGCTTGTCGCTCGCTCTTTCAAGAAGTGCGGGATTTCAAATGCGCCGACGACACTGAAGACTACTGCCTTTGGGAGGAGGCGTCGGACAAGGAGCCTGATGGACGTGATGACGGTGATTAAGGTTCAATAATGAGATGTGTCCCAGGAACATGGGCCACATGTCGTTTTCAGTGCTGGACACCGATTTGCACAGAGGAGGCGGCAGTCAAAAATCACCGAATGGATCGGTTCCCACACCAGTGGTGTGTGAAACATTTTTTTTTTTCTTCTTTTGGCATGGTAAGCCAAATAAATGTCCCTTTTTAAGTATCTCTTCATTGTAGGCGTTAAAGGGTCATTGGATAGTACTCATACACTTTCTACACGGGCCAGGGAAACTATGCCACGACAGAAAGGAAGCTCTAGCAGGGTCATGGCCTTGAGGCACTTCTGAAGTTACCTTGAAGGTCAACATTTTATTGTCTTCTCACGGACAACCAAGCTCTCATTTAGCTCTTGAGGCTTGACTCAACAGAAGGAACGACCGGCCAGATAAACCAGCGAGATTCAGCATATCTCATTTGACGTCACCCAGTGACGGGGGGGGATACTTGGCGAAAAAGTCTGCGAGGAATTCGGGAGCTGTGATTGTGGAATGTTATCAAAATCATTATCATCAGCACCACCCGAGGTTCGCCCCAATCAACATCATTCACCACGTGGAGATGCGGTCATTTTTCGAAAATAGCAAGCCTGAGTGCGCGTGCATAGCTTTGACAGGTGCAGAATATGCGCTAGAGCGGAGATTCCTGAAGAGCTAACGCGCGTAGGCAAAATTTGTTTTCAGTTCTTTAAAGGTAAGCGAAACAATGCTGGGCAGTATCACGTTACAAATGTATCGTGATAGTATTTTAGAGATACTTTCGAGTATTAATGCGAATAGCATTCTTTGGATATTTCACACACTTTTCGTCTATGTATCTATCTATCTGGCTATCTAACCTCTTACGCCGCGGGTCGATAAATAAATAAAAAAATCAGCAGAACCCATCCTTTGGGAATGATTATCTACGTTAATGCGAATAGCATCAAGCGGTGCGGAGTTATGCGCGTTCGTCAGGTGGCCGGCACACTCTAGATACGCCAGCCCACTCTTGAGGCGATTCTAAATTTGTTGACACTTTCACAGCTCTGCGCACGATCTCCGCAGCCCAGCACGTGCGTTTGTGTCACTTAGGAAGGCGAGCAAAGCACGCGCCATACGCACAAACACTCAAAATGGTACCGACCAGACTTTCTGAGCGTCTCAGCTAGTCTCAACCAACGGTACTCTAAACGGTTGTTTATATCTTTACCATAGGACGCTTTACAGCGCTGTCACAGCTACCGGTGCGCGCGCGTTCCATGCACGAGGGCTCATTCCGCTCTCGTGAGGCTGAGCACGGCCGCTACATCACCCTCTCCCGAGCGCGGGAGAGGGTGAGCTAGCGGCCGTGCTCAAGCCTCACGAGAGCGGAATGAGCCCTCATGCATGGCAACGCGCGCGCATCATGTAAAAGATATAAACAAGCGTTTAGAGTGCGTTGAATGACTGCCTTCATAGCTCTGTGGTTAGCGCGTCTGCCTGCTGATCAAAGGGTCAACGGTTCGAATCCCAGCCAGCGCCGGTCTTTTTTATTTATTTATCGACCCGCGGCGTAAGAGGTTAGATAGCCAGATAGTATATAGATAGATAGATAGATAGATACATAGACGAAAAGTGCGTGAAGTATCCAAAGAATGCTATTCGCATTAAAATACCGGCGCCGGCTGGGATTCGAACCGTTGACCCTTTGATCAGCAGGCAGACGCGCTAACCACAGAGCTATGAAGGCAGTCATTCAACGCACTCTAAACGGTTGTTTATATCTTTACCATAGGACGCGCTTTACAGCGCTGTCACAGCTACCGGTGCGCGCGCGTTCCATGCACGAGAGGCTGAGCACGACCGCTAGCTCACCCTCTCCCGCGCTCGGGAGAGGGTGATGTAGCGGCCGTGCTCAGCCTCACGAGAGCGGAATGAGCCCTCGTGCATGGAACGCGCGCGCACCGGTAGCTGTGACAGCGCTGTAAGCGCGTCCTATGGTAAAGATATAAACAACCGTTTAGAGTACCGTTGGTTGAGACTAGCTGAGACGCCAGAAAGTCTGGTCGGTACCATTTTGAGTGTTTGTGCGTATGGCGCGTGCTTTGCTCGCCTTCCTAAGTGACACAAACGCACGTGCTGGGCTGCGGAGATCGTGCGCAGGGCTGTGAAAGTGTCAACAAATTTAGAATCGCCTCAGAGTGGGCTGGCGTATCTAGAGTGTGCCGGCCACCTGACGAACACGCATAACTCCGCACCGTTTGATGCTATTCGCATTAACGTAGATAATCATTCCCAAAGGATGGGTTCTGCTGATTTTTCTATCGAGATACAATTTAAAAAATGTATTTGTATCTCAATAGTATTTTAGAGATACTTTCGAGTATTTGTATCGAGATACAATTTGAAAAATGTATTTGTATCTCAGTAGCGAAACACATTGACAATGTATCACTTGTATCGCGATCCTTTGCCAAACTTAGGTATCTGGTTACACTTGTTGCCCTTCTTTTCACTGGGAGCACCAACCATACCCTAATGTGGGAAGGTACCCAGAACACAGAATTACGAGATGAAAGGTTCTATGTGCTACAGGCCAGTGTTTCGAACAATCCTACAACTTTATCGCGACAGTTCTGAGTCTGGAGGGCACAACAGATTTCGGAGGACTTGTTGGAAGTTGACACCAAGGTTTGCACGGGATAACACAAGGGACGATGTCGTTAATTATGTGCTTGATTCGCCGCACGTGCCAACGAATAAGGCCAAGTACCGACCTCGAGGAGAAGAAATGCTGATGCCCGAATACTTCGACGATCCCTTTGAGATTGTTCGCCTTGATCTCGCAGAACTCAAACACAAGCGCAGAGGCGTTCTTCGCGAGGTCTGTAGAGAGCTCGCTTCCCGGGAAATCTGGACGCGCTCCGGAACAGTAGAAAAATTACACCATCTTCCCGAGGGGAATCATGGGGTGATGCGGAGCATCGTGTTGTTTCCGAGGAAAGAGTCAGTTGCGTGCTGACGTCGAGAGATGGCGCCACCGACTGCCCTAGCGTTACCCCGTACGCTAGCCTTCGTCGCGGCTCGCGGCAGAGAAACTTGGAACGCTCGCCGTTTATTTTTTTTCCACACTTGAAGGAGAGGAGACTAGAGGAGGAGAGTTGCGCATGCGCGCACGGTGTGAGTAGAAGCGAACGCACGCGCAGTGCACGCAGCTGGTAGAGAGAGCGAGCGGAGAGAGTAACGCGCAGCTGTTGGAGAGAGGGAAGGAGGAGAGTTGCGCATGCGTAGTGCGAGTGCGGACTACGACGCCAAGGCCGCGGGACATAGGCCCGAGCAAGAGATGCTCCGCATCTAAAAGAAGGAAGGAGGAATCAAGAAACTGCAGGCGTTTCTCATTGCCACTGATGAACGCACGCGCGTCGTGGCTACCAAGGCCGGCAGAGGAGACACCAACTCTGCCATCTCGCTGAAGGAACCAGTGGTATTCCGCAATACGAAGGCCATCGTTTTGGAAGTTTTTCGGCCTTTCGCAGCAGGAAGTTTGAAAGACGGGCGCAAGGAAGGGGAACCAAGTTTCGATTTCCTGCTCCTTATCATCCAGAAGCAAATGCATTAGCTGAATGGGTGATACAAAGCATCAAACAGTTCATGACATCGTATCCCGAGTTCAGGGGTGGATGAAAATGCGCTCTTGAAGCAGCCATTGCGCACCACAATTCGCATGCAGCTGGATTGGGATGTACCTCACACTTCGCTACACGCAAAGAGAGCCTGTGGCTGCCTGCCGACCACCTTCTGGCACTTAGCCAAGATCACATTTCAAAAACAGAGATGGCTCCCACAACGACAAGAAAAATACCGATCAACAACGAAGAGAAATCACAACAAGCGACGCCTAAAGTACTGTCCCAAAGATCCGAACCGGCACTTACGAGGCTCCAAGGCTGCATTTTCTGGTTCCTAGATGCTCACCAAAACAATGAGGAATCCTGAGGACGCTGTACTACTTGGGACCAAACGACACTACTGAAATGGCTGTTATTAGGAACTTAGTTCCATGTGACCCCGGGAGGGTTGAGGACAAAAGCCCAGGCATGTGTACTGTTCCCAGATTAAGAGGAGAAGAAAGACGACGATGAGGTAGAGGGACGACAACGGAGCTGGTAAAAGAAGAAAAGAGCCATTACTCTTGTGATCTCCATGGGACCTTTACAATAAATATATTACCGTATTTACTCGCACAATGAACGCACTCGCGTAATGAACGCACCCCCCAAGTCGGCTCTCAAAATTTCGACTTTTTTTTTCACTCGCGTAATAAACGCACCCCCAACTAGGACGTCAAAATTTTGACCCCTCCCTCCACGCGCGCGAAATGAAGGCACTTTTCTATCCTGGCGAAGCGAGGTCGCGAATGCATGTGCAGCGTGAGCGAAAACGCCTTGTGAAAGGCGTTAAAAAATAAAAAAGATCCAACGGAAACAACAAAAAACATAAATATATTTTTTTTTTTTTTGCACAGCGCAGTCTGAATTTTGGGTTGCGCGCCGCGGGCAAGGAGTTAAGAAAGAGAAGCGGGGAAGCCCTCGCCTAAGCAAAGCGAAACAAAACAGCTTGCGAAAGGCGGAAAAAAAAAGAAAAATCCACGGAACCAAGAGAAAAGAGAAAACAAAACAAAAAGAAACTTTTGTTCGCTCTTTTTTTTTTGCGCAGCGCAGGTTGGTTGCGCGTCGAGCAAGAAGATAGGAAAGAGATGCGGTGAAACCTCGCCTAAGCAAAGCAAAACAACTTGCGAAAAGGGCAAAAAAAAAATCCACGGAATTAAGAGAAAAGAAAAAAACATAAAGAGGAGCTTTTTTTTCTTCGAAGTGTCTAGCGTCACGTCCGACGTAACCCAAGTTACGTCCAAATCTCCGCCTTCCCTAGGTTCACGGGGGAGAGAGAGGAGGGCGGGGGGGGAGGGGTTAGGTATACGCGTTTCAGTGCTCCGTCCGGACGTAACGCTTAGCCACAGCGTTTTTCTTTTTTCGCACGACGCAGTTTGGTTCCAGGGGTCGCGCGCCGCGCGCAAGAAGATAAGAAAGAAAAGCAGAGAAGAACTCGCCCAAGCAAAGCGCACATAATGAAAATCCTGCCCTCGCCTCCTCCTCGCAATTTGGAAAGAGAAGCGAGAAGCCCCTCGAAATGAACGCACTTTTCTATCCTGGTGCAGCGAGGTCGCGAAAGCATGGGCAGCGGGGGCAAAACAAAACAACTTGCGAAAGGCGGAGAGGGGGGGGAGGGGGAACAAACAAACACAGAAGCAAAAAAAAAAAAAAAACATGGAGAGGGGGCTTTTTTTTTTTTTGCGCATCGCAATTTGGCTTTGGAGTCGCCGCGCCACGCGCAAAGAGATAAGAAGTTACGTCGATTTTTGCGGTATAAAAGGTCCGTTCATTATGCGTGTAAATACGGACGCAAAAATTTTACCTCGCGTCATAAACGCACCCCCCAACTTTGCCTCAATTTTTCGGGAAAAAAAGTGCGTTCATTATGCGAGTAAGTATGGTATACGTAGATCGGAATAGTTCTAGGTCTATCGGATAGGTGGTGCCACTGTGTCCTTTCATCGTGAGGAGTTACGAGCGGTTGCGGCGCAGTCGATCACACTCAATTGGAAATCTGCAAACCAGCTTTCACTTTTGCACGCTAATGGCAATACTAAAACGTTGCGCTTCATACGGTGCTGCGACCTTGGTGCAGCAACGGCAGATGGGAACATGTTCTTTGCCGTACAGCTTCTTCTAAGTTCGTTCCAGTTTCGATGGTGACAAAGAAACCATCTCTCTGCAGGAAGCGTTGGCCCGAGTAAAGGCATCGATAAAGTTCAGCACATCGAGTGGTTTGCGGGTAGAGTGAGAGTCGACAGATCGATTAGACACGTGTCTGAAATGAACACCGGCGCTTATATTAGATTCGTGCGTCAAGTTAAGCTATTGTCATGAATGCACGGGCAGCTCCGTGTTACCCGCTTCGCCGCACAAAATTGGAACCCCTAGAATGCGCCTCCGAGCGCAAAACCAACACCACCTAGAAGACAAGTCCCGTGCCTTTACAATAGATCTTGTATTGAAGGGAAGGTTTGTCTCAAACCGTCGGGAGCATTTACAATTTAATGGCAGAAGCATCCTGTGGACACTAATCGCAAGTGCGCGCGCCACGTTTTGCGTGTCGGGGAGGAAAGCGAGCGGAAAGGCGGACACGCTTGCGAACGATAGACGAGTTTGGCAGCTCCTCGCAGCTCGTATTGCAAACGCAGCCCGTAAATTGCGCAACCCTGATCGAGCGGTTGAAAACTCTCTGCAATACGGGCTCTCTACGGCTTTACCAGCCATGTAGCGCCGCCCAGTCTCTCGTCTGGCGCCCGTCGACGGCGCGCGTGCAGCATTTCGCGACGAGCGAGACGCTAGCCATGGCAACGCCAAGACGCACGCGTCTGTCATTTTGTGTCAGCTCTCGCCGAGCTTCGGCACGCTTGCCATGCGGGGGCAAGTTGGGGACCCGACTACCAGCGACGTCGTGCACGAACCTCATCTTCTAGGTGGCTGACGAGAAACTTGCAATGCGCATATCATTTGCCCGGAACGGCTCTAAAAGCACCACGTTCGGGCAGAAAGGGTCACACACCGCACGAGAATCGATAGATCGGAAACTCCTTTCTAAACAGTCCTGAGCAACCTTCGTGTCGACTCCGACAAACTGTTTGACTTCTGCAGTAGAACAACATATACTGTACCATCCTGAGAGATGCCCCACAGCCGAAAGATAGCTGGCCTCTTATTTTTGGTATGATATGCTATTTTACAGCGAAGCTGTCTTGTGCTAGGATCTGGAAAAAAATGCGTCCATGAATGTTTAACAAAAAACTCCCGTTTAAACGACGCTCCTTCGTTCCGATTACCCGTGGCAAGTATCAATTAAAAGAGGGGCAACCCATGTGAGTCAGCCTTCCTGGCATTATTAGATAGTGAGGTCCTGAATCTTCATGTGAAGTGGATGGGCTCTACAATTTTTTCTGAAACATCGAAAGATAGTCTACTTTTAGTCATTGCAGGGCCCTGGAGCGATGGTGACCTCGGCAGAAGCAGAGTTACTTAACCACGGCAGGAGATGAGCGAACACTGCCGGCTGGGAAGGACAGTCGTCTTTGGTTCATCGCCATTTCCTGTGATCTCAAGATTCAAAGTACTCACAAACTCTAAAACCCAAGCATTTTTTTTTTTGCTTTTTTTTTTATGGCATTTTGAAAGTTAGTTTACGTTTTATTTCCATCCAATTTTCTATCAATTTGAGATGGGCCAATCTCTCGGGACATTACGGTACTGTCTGGAATGAGTCTTTGATCAGTGTGTCTTAAAGTTGTATCCGCCACCGGGCGGGAGCAAAGGGACCACTTCAGGAGGTATATCGCTCGGGCGCGACCCCAAAGTCCACTCCACGCCTGGTCGGGGAGTGACCTCTCGGACTGGGCTCCCAGAGTCCTGGGAGTCATCGCTCGCCGTCGTCTTCGTCGTCCCAGAGGTCGTCTGAGTCGTACTCCCCGATGCGGTACAGCTCCTGGGGGTAGCAGAGCGAGGTCTTGCCGCTCACCCACTGCACCTGCACCTTGCCCATCGGGTGCACGTCCACCACCTGCCCCGCCGTGGGACTCGGACTCCGGTCCTGGTTCCAGAGGGAAGAGGAGAAGGGCCTTGCACCGAGCAACCACCACCGTTGGGAGCAGACGATGAACGTAATAATTAGTGATGAGCCGAACTTTTGCCGAATCTTTCGGATTCGGCAAAAAGCCGAGCTACTAATGCGAATAGCATTCTTTGATACTTCACGCACTTTTCGTCTATGTATCTATCTATCTATCTATCTATCTGTGCCTATCTAACCTCTTACGCCGCGGGTCGATAAATAAATAAAAAAGACCGGCGCCGGCGGGATTCGAACCGTTGACCCTTTGATCAGCAGGCAGACGCGCTAACCACAGAGCTATGAAGGCAGTCATTCAAAGCACTCTAAAAACTTGTTTATATCTTTACCATCGCGCGCGTTCCATGCACGAGGGCTCATTCCGCTCTCGTGAGGCTTAGCACCGCAGAGCGGAATGAGCCCTCGTGCATGGAACAGCGCGCGCACCGGTAGCTGTGACAGCGCTGTAAGGCGCGTCCTATGGTAAAGATATAAACAACCGTTTAGAGTGCCGTTGGTTGAAACTAGCTGAGACGCCAGAAAGTCTGGTCGGTCACCATTTTGAGTGTTTGTGCGTATGGCGCGTGCTTTGCTCGCCTTCCTAAGTGACACAAACGCACGTGCTGGGCTGCGGAGATCGTGCGCAGGGCTGTGAAAGTGTCAACAAATTCAGAATCGCCTCAAGAGTGGGCTGGCGTATCTAGAGTGCGCCGGCCACCTGACGAACGCGCATAACTCCGCACCGTTTGGTGCTATTCGCATTAACGTAGATAATCATTCCCAAAGGATGGGTTCTGCTGATTTTTTGCCTAACTTTTCCTAAGGGTCGCGCAAAGATTTGGCAGGAATACATTGTTACCAGACCTAACATTGATATTTTGTTTTTTCTGGCGGAAAAAGATGTTTCTTTTCTTAACCAAAATGAAACATGTAATGCATATTGACATAGTTATTACTAAATAAGGTGATATTCTACAAGATAATTGTATCAGCGTCATTTTTTTGTGTGTTTACTGGCAATCCTAGTGACTCCTAGCTTGCAGAAGTGGCGCGACAACATGGTTGGGCAGAAGCGAGCAAGTGGCGCAGTCACGCAGATCGCGCTACCAGAGTTTCGGTTTTGAAGCATCATCAGCGCAGACCTGCATGTGCCTGTGTACATCAACCTCCTTGGTGTACATGGTTAAAATGAAGGCAATAACGCTGCGTTCTTGCTTTCTCGGGAGTCACCGTTTTGTGCGCGAAAACGAATGCAACGGTTGCTGAGCCCTTCACCAGAAGAGATAAGAATAATATCGTAAATATGCATGTTTTTCGATTTGAGTCACTTGACGTCAGCTTTGCATCAAAGTGTGCGTCCCATATTCGCAACGTCTCGTTTTTAACTTTTAAAGTGCCAGTTTCTGGTGTTAGGACACACACAACGTTTCGAAGATAGGAAGAGTTAGGAATGTCGGATGTGCAACGCCGAGCATTACAGTTCTGCGCTTAGTTTTATGCAGATACATGAAAATCGCTTGAAATAGCAAAATTGAAAAAGCAATATTATTTTGTTTCAGAACACACTACTTCTGAGCCAAAAACAGAATTGTTATAACTGCAAGGAGTGCTTTAATGTAATTGTCGGCCAATGTTTCAGAATGCACCGACACATTTGTCACTTGCGCAGTTAACTGCATAAATTACTGGTCGATCTATTGTTGAGGCAGAAAATGACCGAGAGAGAACCACATCCCGCTCACAAATGCACAGTTACCGTGTTGCCTGCTCCCCACCGACGCCGTAACCGCTGGTTGTACTACACTGCACGATGGTCCATAACGATGATAACACACACCTGCACGGCGTCCATTTGCAATCCATGACTCCGTCGCATTCTTGCGCGTGTGCAGGCAATTTGCCGGTTCGTGCCGAATCTTTGCCGAACTTTTCCTTGAAAAAGTTCGGCATTTGCCGAACTCTTGCCGCATGTGAAGTTCGGCAGATTCGGTCCATCACTAGTAATTATCTAGAGCAGGGAATCAGCAACCTTTTGTTGCAGCAAGCCGGATTGCCGCAAAGCAGAGGACGAAGCGGGCGGATGGAAAACGAGAGAGGGGGGGAGGGGGGGCAGAAGGGGGAAGGGTTCAGCCCATAGAAATAGAAGATATGAAATCTGTCACATACTTAAAGTGATGCGCCAAGATGTTCTCTCAATTCCGTGCACATGTAACGCAAGATTACTCGAGCCCCCTCTCTGTACGATTTTTGGGGGTTCAATACCGCTTGCCAATAAGATTAAGAGTCGTTAAACATTTTGGAAGTGCTCAACTGACATTCACAAGACCCACATTTGACTTCATGACCTTCATCCTGAAGAAGTATGTTTGCAGATACTGTGCATACGTACTGCAGCAAGCTACTTCGATGAAGGCAGCTGCGAGATTAATTTAGGAAGGCCCGCGGGAGAAACTTAAAAAGGGACAATGAAGGCGATTTAATTTAATTTGTTTTAAATTGTGTTTTTAGGCTTCTTGGGAACCTGGCATACTGCCTAAATTTTTATAGACATTTGTGACGCATATTTCTATACCTACGAAAGAACTGAAGAAACCGAAACTCAACTATCTGTGTTTCTCGTTTTTGGGCCTCCGAAAACGGAGGTGACGTACGGAGTGACGTCACATGTGAATTGTCGGTACCGGTAGCATTTAGGGCGTCGAGACTCTGGTTACCGCGGTGGGTTATAGCAGCGCGGTGGCGCGGTCGTTTCGCCGAATTTGTCAACATGGACGGCAATGCCGCTCTCGCGAGCGAGTTCGAGCTTCCGTTCGGTAACCGAACACCAACGGAACAGGAGTACGTGCGTGGCGGCCTCTGCTATCACCCGACGGAGACCGCACAGCCGGCAACGAGCGGCCCGCATGCCGAAGGACGGACGCCGGGGAGATGCCGAGGGGAGAGCGGCAGCGATCTGGCCGTTCTGGCCGTCACAAGCGGCGCGTCAGCGACCAATCGCTGACGCGCGACGTCGCAAACGGCGCGCGTCAGCCCGTTTGGCGAGGGCCAAGGCGCGCGACGTCACAAACGGCGCGACGCGCCGTTTGTGACGTCGCGCGTCTTGGCCCCGCATCGGTCACGCGAGCTCCGCTTCTCCTGGCTTCTCCCGCAACTCTCGGGGCGTCGCCCCAGTCGATCCCGGTGCAATTATTACCGCGACTGTTTTATTGATTTGCGCG
This sequence comes from Ixodes ricinus, assembly GCA_037355805.1. Lineage (NCBI taxonomy): Eukaryota > Metazoa > Arthropoda > Arachnida > Ixodida > Ixodidae > Ixodes > Ixodes ricinus. The sequence continues at coordinate 108 of JAZHYW010060668.1, read as the reverse complement.
GCACACAAGCGCCGGTTTCGGCTGAAATTTGGGCAACGTGGCCTGAGACGTGCCTGGAACCCAGTTCAATCGCCAAAAAGATGTCCTAAATTGCCTTCATTGTCCCTT
>JAZHYW010060667.1:0-72734 GCA_037355805.1 Ixodes ricinus | reverse complement strand
CGGTGAAAAAGCGGTGAATCTCCGACAGACGCAGGAAAGGTAAAGCAGCCATCGCTTTGACTAGCAGACGTAAAGCAGACGACGTTAACTGCGCCAACCCGCCGACGCCGTTAAAGAATGAGGAGTCTTGCCGCACACGAAAGGGGGGAAAAGTATTTGGGAGGGAACTTGCGGACACTAACACGCTCACTCTCGGTTCTTAGCAAGCAAACCTCGGCGTCTCGGGACACCTCGCCAGTGAGTACTTTGACTTCCTCCTTGATGCGCGTCTGCTAGTTGTTCGACAAAAACAACGAACCGCTCGAGTTATTTCGTCTGCCTTCTCTGAAAGGCGAAGTCGAGCTCGCTCGTAAAGACCTGCACTTCCGAAAGTCGCAGGAAAGGTAAGACAGACGCAGACGACGTTGCGAGCAGACGACGTTGCAAAGGAGCAGACGACGCTCAGATAGGGGACCGCGATCAGCCAATCAGGGCTCGGCGTTCTGACGTCACCGCTACTTCCTTTCTCATGCGCAGAAGACGAAAATGAGCCCACTTGCGAGGCGTATATCCCCGATGTTGGAAAGCGTCGACGCCGTGTTCGCGCTAACAGTGTCCGACAGTGCACAAAAATACGCGTACTGAAGCCGTTTTAGCACCGTTTTTTAATGCGATGAATTTGAAAGTAAAAACGCCGTAACTGACCATTTATTTCGTCTGCGTGACTGAGAAATGTTCCAATGTGCCTAGTACGTACAAATTATTCGTGATATCTGCTCTTATAATCGAGCGCAGAGAGAAAATGCACCCGCTTTTCCCATAGGAATACATTACCGGAAGTCAAATTTAGACTGCTTGCTGTCTGCTTCAAAATGCAACAGCACACTAGCGCCAGCCGAGCCTCTAGCGTCTATTGCTAATAACTCTATGGTCCCTATTGCCGCAACCTGGAAGCCGGAAACCGGATAAACAACACGAGAATCTCGCAAAACCGCACGCTAGCAGGGGTATCCACACGAAGGAGAAATCCGCCACTTCTCCGCGGAGCGCGCATCACGTGAGACATACGTCATCCCTTCTTGACGCCTCGCGGCGCGTTCTCCTCCGTGGCGGAGGCGCGGAGGGCTTCGTGCTGACAGCACGAAAGCTCCGCAAGTGCACGCGGCGGAGCCGGGACAGAGTTTCCCGGGATGTTGACGGCACGACATCCGTCCGCGGGTTCTCCTTCGTGTGGATACCCGGGCCCCTCTGTCCTGGGGAAAGTGGCGCCATTTATTGTTGTAGAAATGCTCGAGGCTAGGGTGCCTACATGTCTGTCTGTCTCAGGGTGAAGACATCCATTGTTGCACTGAAACTGCCTAGCGCCGTGACGCTCTCGCGCACTCGGTGCGTGACTTGGGCGCTAAAATGGCGTCTATGCATTAGCCAAAGATATGCGCTCGAGCTGAGTGACACCGGATTGCGCGCACTTCAAAATGCATAAAAAAATTAATAAAAAAAAAACGATTGGGCGTAAATTTTGGTTGAAATGTCACCACTCAAGCAAAAGCGCGCGCCCCTAGACCCTCCCTAGGGGGTATAGACCCCCCCCCCTAGTTTTCCTGGACACCCCCCTTGAATCTAAAAAAAAAGGAAAAAATAAAATTCTTTTTTTTCAGATTAAGTAGAAAACACCACCTCTCAGGTGTATATATAGAGAAAGGTAAACATACATTACGGGTATGAGCATTTGGTTAATAGACGTCTGTAATTTAGCTAGTGGACTAAAAAAGAAACAGTTTTATATTCCCCCCCCCCCCGAGCCATTGGGACACCCCCCCCCCCCCTTGATTAGAATCCTGGGGAAACCCCTGAGCGCGCGTGTGTATGAAGGCACTCTATTCGAGGCACGTGCCGGGCGCCTCCTCTGGGAAATTCATGGCGTCTGAAATCTAGCTCAGTTCTGCGCTGTGCCGCCATGATCTTCCCAAGGGCTGCACGTTGCACGTGCCTCGTGCCTCGACGAACCTTGCGTCACTTTTGAAACATGAAGGGGCTTTACAGCCTCCCGGCTATGCAGCCTCCGGGTTGGTGGCGCGCCCTGGCGACGGGGGAGGGTGGCTCTTCGGCGGAGGCAGAGCCAAGGGCTGTGGGCGGAGGCGCAGCGTTGCGCCACCCGAAATATTTCTATCGCCGTGGACCGGACAGTGGAGGCAGGTTGCTTGCAGTCAGTGCCTCGAAAACTTTCAAGGGACAGAGGTCTACCGGTATCTTTTTTTACTTTATTTATTTATTTATACATACTGCGACCCCATATGAGGTCATTGGAGGAAAGGAAGATACAGATACATGAACAAAACAACACATAAAAAAATTGGAAGCCATTCTGTGAAGGTGGATGATCAGCGAAACTGTTCAGAAGAATCAGCACACGACACAGACCTGACACTGAATTTTGAAGAAAGGTACGAACACATTGGGGACCTTTAGCAAACCGCTGCCGCGTTCCGAGTACCGCACTACCGGAGCCTTTGAAGCATGTGCCGCGCGGCCACGGTATCACCCGGGTGCTCGCTTAAAAGCATATGTTTCAAAGGCTGCTCTGTTATACTCCGTTTCACCTTATGTTGTACCGCAGCGGAGGCTAGAAGCGCGAGCTCATAGCATTGGCACCAGCCCTTACTGCACGAGAGCTTGTGCTGCCGAGATGTGCCTTGAGCAAGAAGCTCGCGCTTGTAGCGCTTTTCCTGCGGTACATCATAGAGTATAGTGTGGTACCCGGAACGCGGTTTGCTAAAAGTCCCTATTTATTGTTTTGATCGGTGGTCATCGTGACGAAAGGTACGCACACACACTTGCCGCCGCCGCTGACATTCTCGTTGCCGTTCCCGCCGTTGCACTTCGTAGGCGCGTTGCTCTTCGGGACCCATTACGACGAAAGGAGAGAAGTAAAATTGAAAATGGAGAACAGCAACCCAAGCTTCAAGGAGAATGCAGGGAGTGGTGTTCCACGCGCCGCACGCGCACGCCTTCCCCAAATAAAAGATTCGTAGTAAATAACAAAAATAAAGCGTTGACGAACGCGCGTGCAAGATGCCATTAGTTTTGGGCTTTTGCTTTAGAACAGTTACTGCTGCAGGTGCAGCGCGTGGGTGCAGGAAAGCGTAAAGTTTTTGTTGACGCACACGAAAAATCCATGGAACCAGCGGCGTAGACTTTCCATTTTCCCGGAGGGAGCAGACTGAGAAGTTCTCCGGGGGGGGGGGGGGGGGGGGGGGGCGGGGTGCTGTGCGTTACTTTTTTGCCAGAACTGGAGATTGAAGCTTACGAAAGCACGCTGGGATTCCATTTCCCATGTATTTTGTCAATAAAGGCAACGTGGGCGTTATTTTGTTTACATGCCACTACTAAAAGCTCGTTACATGGCACGTAAACAGCGTATCGGTAAGGATCATGACCCGGGCCCGGGGCTCGCCCCCGGATCTCACCAGAGGCACGATGTCCCGATGCCCCCGAAGTCTACGCCTATGCACGGAACCCTAGCCATAAAAGCTTCGCTGTAAAAGATGCCCTTGAAAATCACTAACTGAAAACGACATGCATTAATGGAAAGAAAGATATTGTTAATCGCGCTAATAAAAGAAGTATTTGTCCCTCAATTTCATTGCGGTCATCAATAGTTTTGAAAAAACAAAAACATTTTTAGATGTTTTCTTTTCTAAAATTAAGAGCCCCAAAAAATAATAATGTGTAGCATACTTATGTTAAACTTGGATTGAGCGCGTTGGTAATAGATTAAAAAATATACGAAAGAGTCAGACAAAGAGGACGGACAGGACAAACAGCTGCTAATATTGGTGGAACGCTGGATGGATGGATGGATGAATACGGCTGAGCCCTTTGGATCGGGCGGTAGCTTACGCCACCTAGCCAATTTGTCTTACCATTTAAGCTTAGAATATTTAAATGTGAAAACTATATACACTCCACACTGAACAGAAAGTGAGGCTATAAAACCCCTTGCCATCAGTTAATAAGAAAATACCTAGTTTTCTCGTGCTTTCTGCCACCATTCACTTAATCTTTGCTTGGTAATCTCTACTGTCTTGTAATCCACTTTTCCTTCGCTGTCTCTAAAACCCAATGACTTTATTAAATCTATGTTGTCTTCGGTAGGCATAGGGTGAAGCCCTTTACAGTAGAGTATCAAGTGCTCAGCCGTCTCGTCCACCTCTCCACAAGCAGCGCACACTGTATCCATTTCCTGGTACTTCGCTCTGTATGTTCTGGTTCGCAAAACACCTGTCCTTGCCTCAAACAACAATGAGCTTCCCTAGAATTATCATAAATGCTTTCTTTGGCAATAACTGTTTTGTTTAATCTATAGCTTTCCAGAGCCCTCTTTGTCTGCATTCCCTCTAGCCACCGATCTCTTTCTGTGGCCTTAACTTTCTTCTTAACGGAGACCTGCTCTTCCGTAACCCCACTATAGCCTAAAAACTTTCCTCTTAATTTCCTAGTGCGCTGTCTCCACTTTGTGTCTATACTCCTCATGTATAAAAGCTAAAAACCTTTCGTGCCCATTGCTCCCCATCCATTTGCCTCAACCGATCCTCAAATTCTATCTTGCTCGCAGCTTCCCTGCCCTCAAATGACGCCCATCCCATGTCTCCTTGCACTCCCTGGTTTGGCGTTTTGCAATGTGCCCCCAAAGCCAGCCTACCTACTCCGCGCTGTTTTATTTCTAGTCTTGCATGCACTTCGGATTTCATGCATAGCACTGCGTTTCAAAAGTTAAACCAGGCACCATGACCCCTTTCCAAATCTCTCTCACCACCTCATACCTGTTGTAATTCCAAAGTGCTCTATTTTTCATTACAGCTGCATTTCTGTTGCCCTTACCTATTATATACTTTTCATGCTCACTGAGATATGCTGCACCATCACATATCCATACTCCTAGATACTTGTATTTACTAGCTCTCTCCACTGTAATATTCTGTATCTTCAGCCTCTCAACTTCATCATCGTTAAAAATCATGACTGCTGATTTTTCACTACTGAATTCTAAACCTAATTCCTCCCTTCCCTACCACAGATGCTCATTAATTCCTGTAAATCTATCCTGTTGTTAGCCATTAGTAACGATATCATCTGCATACATCAATCCCGGTAAGGATTGCTGAATTTTTTGGCCTAGCTTACTGTACGAAAGGTCGAATCCAAGCCCACTCTTCTCTATAGTCTATCCTCCAATCCTCTCAGATACAACATAAACAGCAAAGGCGATAACGGGCACCCCTGCCTAAGGCCTCGTCCCATCTCTATTTCCCCCGTTGCCTTTCCTTCCCATGTTATAATCACCTTATTATCTTTGTAAATGTTCCTCAATATTGCTGTTAGTCCTTCATCTAGGTTTAAGCTCTCCACTATGTCCCACAGATTAATCCTTTGGTTCTACATTGTCATAGGCACCCTTGATATCCAGAAACGCCAGCCAGAGCTGTCTGTTTTCTTTTTGCGCTATTTCTATACACTGTGTTAGAGAAAATATATTGTCCTCCAACCTTCTTTGTTTCCGAAACCCGTTCTGTAACTCGCCCAGTATGCCCTCACAATCTACCCATTCCTCCAGTCTGTTCTTTATAATCTGCATTACCAACCTGTAAATAACTGGTGTCACGGTTATGGGACGATAATTCCTGATATCAGACTTATCTCCTTTCCCTTATATATCATACTCATCCTACTAAGCCTCCATTCATCTGGAATATTTCCTTTGTTATCATATTGCTCACTACCTCCCTTAGTTTTGCCTTAGATTTAGGACCCAAATTCTTCACCAGCTTGATTGGGATACCATCTGTGCCTGTTGACGTGCCACTAGGGACTCTTCGTTCGGCCTTTTCCCATTCTCTTTGTCCAAAATCCGCGATGTCACAAGCTGGACTGTTACTTCCTTCGGTTCTCCTATCTTCCACATGTACCTGTTCCCGAAATTTCTCCTCCATCACTGCTCCTATATATCGTATCGCATCATCTCCCTCTAATTGATCTCCCTGATCCGAGAGTATGAACCTCTGTCTAGCTTGCGTCGTTTCACCGAGCGAGTTCAAGTGCTCCCAAAACTTCTTGGCTGCGTTTCTATCTTTCTTGCTTACATTACTCATCCATTCTACACCCTTTCTCTGAATTTTCGCATTGATTAAACTGGATGCCTCTCGGCGACATGTTATAAAAGTGTCCCATCTTCTTTTTACTTCGTTTCTGACTCCCACTACGCTTGGAAAACCTGTGTTCTCTAGAGGCTTCCTGTGTTCTCTAGAGCTTCCTGACGCTTTCAGTACGAAAGCCGTCAAAGATTGTATTATCTTCTATCACCAGGTTGGATAATCTTCTATTTTTGACTCTTATTCTATTACTCGCAAGTTAATTTTCCTTTCCTTTCTGGGAAGTCATGTGTTCAGCACGCGCAAGAGGATTCAAAGTTCAAACTCCCGCCCAACGATGACGTCAGGATCACCCGGACCGTTGTCATAGCAACGAGGGGTAGACGCTGGTCGGTCGTCTCGTCGACTCTCGTGCCTTACGAGATTCTGCGGTGTTCGGCGACTGGCAGCAGCAGCAGCAGCAGTGAAGAGCGAGAGAGAGCTCGAGTCGTCGCAGTGCAAGCAGCCAAACCGTGCATCGAATATGGCCTCGAACTGTAAATACTTCGACGAGGATTCGGTGTACCGCATCAACAAGAAGGGTCGCGTCGAGTTCGGGCTGGTTCTGGAGAACGCCGAGTACGTGACCAGTGAGGAAGAAGACGAGGTGTCCCTCAACGTACCCCAATGGGACCGCATGAAGCGCGGACACGTCCGGGTTGCCTGGCACCCCAAGGGCCGCGAGGAAGTGCTCTCCGAGAAAAAAGTACGTGGCCCCGGGACCCTGAAAGGGGCTAGAACCGGCTGGGCAAGAGCCGCCCGGCCAGTGAGGACCAACTAGGTAGCAGCTGTCGGTTCCTTTTCGACTGCGTCGTCACCGCTACCGTCCGGCGGTCGACTCACCTAATTTCCGCCTGCTCTTGCGTGAAATGTGACTCAGAGGCACTGTTAGGGCAAGAACGTACGCCAGTCACTACCTCGCGGACGTTCTTGCTCTGGCGCCCGGCCGGTCGGCTAAGAACTCGAGGCCGGAGCCTGCTTGGGCATGTCCGAACCTGCCATTGCGTTCAGAACGCAACCTTTTTTTATGATTATTATTATTTATTTAGATGCGTGTGTGGGCCGTTTAGTACTCATTCCTTTCTGGGAGCATACCGTAACATCGTAGCCGACACTCTATGAGTAAAAATTGAATGGAAAGGGGGAAAACTAAACGGGAGGTGAAACTCAAGAAGGGTGAAAGAAAAATGAAGACAAAGTTCGATTTGGTTCCTCGTTTACTGTTGGTTACATCAGCTGCCCTATACCACGTGAGGAGCATTCTGTTATTCTAGACGCGAACCTAGGTTACCTATGTGCCTATGCATCGCGAGCTGTCAAAGAAGAAGCCATCATCATCAAAACTTGGATTTTCCATCCCATATCATAAATTCTTTGAACAGAGCATAATTTCTAGGGGCGGTCTACCTCATACTGTTCTCTTTCAAGTCCATAAACTTTGTGAAAAAAGTGTCTAGTACACATAAGCAAACACTGCCACACTGTGCAGTGTTGGATGGAAGACTTACAAACAACGTTTGGAGTAAAGGAGGAAGTGAAACTTTTCTTACGAACACTGTGCTATGCAGCTCTTTACAGAATTGGCTTCTGCAGCATGAATTCCCACAACAGCCACTGTTGGGAATCGTGCAATCGAAAATTTTACCGTGGCACTCAAACGCATCGCTTCGTCAGGGTCGGACATAGATACATTCTTCTGGCGAGGGTTACTTCGAAATGAAAACCTGAGGTGCGAAAGTGGAATGCAAAACTGCTATGACTGAGGGAACAGTATATAACGCAGTGTTCTCCCCAGGAAATTTTGAGGTGTGGACGTCTGACAATTTCCAGGGTGTTAGGGGAGGAGGAGGAGGGGGCAATTGCTGCAACTTCTGGCGTTCACGGCACTTTCTCCACCGCACAGCAGGGATTTCGTTCGCGGGGATTATGCAGTTCTGTTGCGTAGTGCCACACAAGTCTGCCAAACACGACAATCTGGGGCATTGTGCATTTTTGAAACCAGCGTCGTCTTGTACTGCGGAGGCAAAACATGGAGGTGGGCTGGACGTAGTAGAGACGGGCAGGCAGCCAGACTGGTGGGCGGCGAAACACTCCTTGCCTGACTGGCTTCGGTGGTCGTGCAATGAGCAGATGCAGGTTGGAAACATTCTGGCACACGACGCGGCGTTGTCCCGTGACATATATCTGACTCGCACTCTCGCGAGAGTCCATACCAATGAACTTTTGTTTTATGTTCTTCCGTATGTGTATTCCTGCTCAAGTTGTTCGGCGTTGCACTCGACTGTGGCAGCCAAAGCGGTCGGCAATAGAGGCGAGTGTCGGCTGGTGCTAGATGCTCGACCGGCCATTTTGTGGAGTTAGATGAGCCCGCACTTGATCAGTCGTCTCCGTTTGTAGGGTTCGGAAAGGGCAGTATGTCTCGATTTGCTGCAAAAACAGGAATGAAGGCCGTATTTCATTTAGAACCATGGCGCACACCCGAGCTTCTTCGTGGCTTGGTTTTGGGGCACGGGGGCTCGCCTGTTCGGTGCTCGCGTAGACGTCGGGGAGTTTTAGGGGATCATTCCGATGCCTCCGATAACGATGTCCGATGACGGTACGGTGTGTGCGCAGATGCATCGGCAGAGTATCGGGTGTGATTACCGGAGCTGTCTGAACGATCTGCTAAAACTTCCTAGTGTCCCTGGGTGTAATTGGAAAGTACCGGTGTGAGTGTGACATACGAGTTCTTAAAATGCATTTCTAGTGGAGCATGTTTGTTCAGGCCGTAGTTAAATGTCTCATTATGTGTACATTGCTGGGGTTACTCCTCGGACCCTTTGGAAATGTGGGTGTGAGGAATTGTTCTTTTTCCAGCCTCATGGGAGGTAGGAGGCGTAGTTGACCCTGGAGGAGCCGCTGACTGAGTTCATTAGCCTGCCACAGCTCAGAGTGTATGGAGCCAAAACGTGCACTGCAGATCCCAGGGTCCCGGACTCAACCAACCTTGCCCGTTTAAATTTGGCTGAGCATCGTACCGGCGTGCATTTGTATATCACTTTTGCGCGGTGCGGTTCTGCTGCACTGGCTCGGCTTCTCATCTTTAGTGTGAAGCAGTGTCACCACACTAAGGTGGACCAACCTCACGCTGTTGAAACACTCTAGTTTGCTTGCTTATAGTTGACCCTGCTCATCGTAGCACACTCACACTTTTTTGGTAGTAAAAGAAAATTTTGTTTACCAATTGAATATATGTGTAAAACATTTTGTGGGAATACAAAGACAGTAAGGAGGAGGCAGGTGAGGACAGGCTTTAAATGCCAGCCCATTTCATATAGCGGCACAGAGTGGAAAATGTCAGACACTCCGGCCTCTGCCATTAGTTGAAAGTAATACTTTCGTTGGTAGAATTCTGCAGAAGGGTTTGAAATAAAATGGAGCCTCATCAGGGGAAATCCTTAGGACATTTTATATCTTACCGTGCAAAAGGTGGAAAGCAAACAGACTCCCACTCGAATACAAGACTTTAATAACAAGGGAAAGTCAAGGTTAATATGAGTTTTCTAATGACATGGAATTTAATTGTGAGAACTACACTGATAATCATAAACGAAAATAAACAGCACACACAAAAAAGAACATTTAACATGAACCAACTTGCCTACATCACGACAGTAATCCAGTTGATAATCATATTTAGTAATTTCTGTAATATCCTGAAACATAGCCCACCTAAAATTGAAAGTAAAGTTTATGAAAGTAAAAAATAAACAAACTTTCAGAGTGCAAAAAAAAAAAATTGAAGAAAATGTTAGTTTAAGATAGGGATGTCGCGAACCACCCTAGGTTCGATTTCGAAAGGTTTCGATATTTTCGAAGCGAACTGAGGTTCGCATTCGAAAAATTTCGATATTTTCGTACCGACCGAGGTTCGAATTCGAAAAATTCGCAACTTTCGATCAAAGTGGAGTTTCGAATTCGAAAAGTTCGAAGCTTTCACGGTTTCTAAAATTTCGGGTTCGAATATTTCGATTATTTTTTACTTGAAGTTCGATAAATTCGAAAATTTCGAACTTTCATAAATTAAAAATTTGAGATATTCGAAAAATATGAATTTCTTGGAATCTGAAGTTCGAAAAATTCGAAGATTTCGAAATTCTTTGGATATAAAGTTCGGAAAATTCGAACGCTTCGAAATTTTATAGACATGAAGTTCGAAAAATTCGAAGATTTCGAATTTCTTTCTACATAAAGTTCGAAAAGTTCGAAGGTTTCGATTCTCTTTTAAAGCTAATTTAAAAAAAAAAAATAACTTCCAAGATTTTGAATTTTTTTAAGTCCAAGTTTTCAACGTTCGAGGTCCTTTTTTTATGTTCCTCCACAGTTTCAGTTTGAAATAACTTTTTCACGACTCACTGGTTTTTACGAAATCAGGTTTAGAAAAGTTAGGGTGTGATATTTAGACTCCGCGAAGTTGGTCAGTCAATTAAATGAGACGACTAGTGTCCCGGATGTGCTGGAATATTTGCCAGTGCAGAGTGACGTGTGACCATAGATCAGTAATTTTGACCGCCAGCCCTGGGGGGGGGGGTCTTTAACGTGCATAGCGCAGTAGTGATCACACGAACGCACTGTTTAACGATACTCAACCAGTTCGAAACGGCCAGGGGCGGGCAGGAGGTTGAGGCTCAGAAAAACCTTGAAGCGACCTGGCAAACTACCTCCCCATTCTCTGCACGCTGGTAGTAATCCGATCGAACGCCGCCCGAGTGACGCTGGCATATAGTAATTTAAGTTTGTAATTGTCCTCGAGGTTTATTTTCCGGGACGGAGAAAACGCCCCGCAAAAAGCACAGAAGCCGACACAACTCGAGGTCGAGGAGCGTTCTACCATACCAGTGGCGTCGGAAGAGGAAAAACGGGGGGAGGGGGGGGTGATCAAGCCCCCTTCCCTCCCTTCCAGATATTTCGGACTGTTAAAGAAAACAATACGAGGAAAGAGGGCGTGGTCGAGCTTATTTTAATCTGAAATTATATATGTATATGTATAGCTACTGTCGCTCTTCACTGCATAAAAGATCGCGTAGAATCCGTAAATGGTCATTGTCGGAAACTCGTTGTCAGAAGGCGCTACTTGTCACATGCTTAGAGGTTCGGAAGTTCAACGCTATGTCTTTTCGACCTAAATAACTGTGCCATTAGTAAAAGAAAAATAAACATAACAATAAATGCGGGGATAAAAAGCTGGAGAAAAAAAAACTATAAAGATCCCACCGGAAGTGTTGCATTCTTGCATATTCAGAAGCTCAGAACTTTGACAGAAGTTTCTCCTACCAAAATGTGTACAGGCTAAAAAAATAAAAACACTTCCCAGGAAGTGTTTTTGTTGTTGAACTTGACCAATATTAGAAATCTTCCCCCATGAGTTAATTTATTCCTCAACGTGAAAAAACAATAAATACATTATTTTGTATTCTGCAGATGGCAATTATATGTTCTGTCTGTGGTGTTAATTTAAATGCGAAACCTCAAACAACTTAGACGAAAAAAAAACACGTTTAGGGCATAATTGCTCGTAGATACATGTTTGGACATTTCTTCGCAACTCATCTTGAATAACAATAATCACATCTTAAGACGACACTTACCTAAGCTATACATAGATCATTCTTAAAAAGTTTAACATCTCTAGCGTAAATAGCTTCGGCTTTAGCGCGCTTCAAATATGGCACAAACGACAATCGTCAAAAACCCAGTCGTCCTTCCTCGCCCCTTCGGGAATTTATTTCTTTAAAACTGAGCGTGCCAGAACATTGTAATAAACGTCATTGTCTTTCGTAAGGAACGCAGCACCGCATGTAAAAATTCGAGAAAAAAAATTACGAATGTACCTCACTACTTGAATTCAAATGAAACCGTCCGCCGGTCTTTCGAAGTTCGACGAACGTCGAACTTTTACCCTAAAAGTTCGAAGTTCGTCGAACTTTTGATTTTTCAGGATTCGATAGTTCGAAACTTTTCGAATTCTCTTGATAGATAAGTTCGAAAGTTCGAAAATTATCGAATTCCTTGGCGTAGGAAGTTCGAAAGTTCGAACAGCTTCGAACTTTTTAGTACAAGAAATTCGAAAGTTCGAAAATCATCGATTTTTTGGTCTATCAAGTTCGAAAGTTCGACAAGCATCGAATTTTGCAGCGTAATAAGTTCGAAAGTTCGAAAAGGATCGAATTTTCTAGCGTAATAAGTTCGACGGTTCGAAAAGCGTCGAACTTCTTAGTTTAACAAGTTCGAAAATTCGACTTCCGTCGAATTTTACGATATAGAAAGTTCGAAAATTCGAAATCTTTCGAACCTTTCGAACCGCTTGATTCGATCATCGAAACTTCGGTTCGAAAAAAGTTCGCGGCATCCCTAGTTTAAGATGTGACCTTTTGTGAACTAAATTGGTTTGTCCTTCCTCAGCGATGTCCACTTATCTCCTGCCTTGGCTAAGTAACATCATTTCATGCTGACTGCACTATTGGCCAGGGCCCTGTACTTACTAAAAATAAGCTATCTTTCAATGTTATTAAAAAAAATAGCAAATCATGGCAAAAATAGGAGTGGGTTATCTTTCCGGGTTAGTAGCATCTCAGGATATTACAAACACATAAAAGAAAAATGTGTGTGTGTGTGGGGGGGGCGAGGGAGGGAGGGAGGGAGGGAGGGAGGGAGGGAGAGAGAGAGAGAGAGAGAGAGAGAGAGAGAGAGAGAGAGAGAGAGAGAGAGAGAGAGAGAGGGGGAGAGGGAGGGGATAGTCAAGGTTCGTAAGTGCTTTAGCTTCCTTTTGTTTGAGTAAGAATGAGACACTCACGATAATGGGATCTTCAAAGAAATTAAAATTTGCACTGCAAATTAAAGGTACACTGACAGGGTATTTATGTTTACCAAGGTTTTTATTCTTCGTACATGACATATGAGAGTCACTACCCAGGACACAATTTGCAGGCTCAAAATTCATTTTATTTTCGTCCGAAGACCGCCGACTGAGAACCGGCCGGTGTGAGTCGCGCTCACTCTCTTCTCCGTGGTCACGTGCCATTTTCTATGGTTTAGACACAACCACCGAAGATAATCAGAGTCAGGTCGTCGAAGGCACACACTCAGTACTAAAAATGGACAAAAAATATGATACTAATTTTTGTGGCTTCTAAAAAACAACAAATGCACTGATTGAAAAAAAAAAAAGTTACACAGCCACATTATTTTTGGTAACTTTCTATATATTTTTCCTCGCCAGTCCAGTTTCGGTATCGAGCAGTTGCATTTTTTTACTTTCTTAAAAATGTATGCACACTGTAGGAAAATATTGGTTGGGTAATCTTCTGACATCGCAATAAATCACCTGGCAGAAAAAAAAAAATTTGGGGGGTGTCAGTGTTTTTTTAAAGGGGGGCAAGGACTTTTTTGCTGGTTTTTAATTTGCACCGAACCTGAGCGCACTGAACTATACTAAAAACTTTTCTTTTCTCGAATTTCGCTTTATTTTAAAAGTTATAGGCAAATTAAAATGACAAAAACAAGCAAAAGATAACCTCCTTCATGACGTCCTTGATTGCTTGAGTGGCCGTGAACTAGAGGAGGGGTAGTGAGCTCAGCGAGCGGTCAGGGCTTTTGCACTCCGTGTCGACGGCTCGAGAGGGCGCCACTAAAGCATGTTCTGGCTAGGCTGTATGATGCAGGCAGCCAGGGTTGCTCCCATTGCATTTGCTGTGCGATTAAGCACTAATTCGGCATGACACTTTATTGGCCAGAAACGACAGCAAGCACGGGGTAAAGATCAGCTCAGAATGAGAGCCACTTTGCGCTGCCATACCGCCAAAAGGCCAAACCGCAAGCCAAAGCTGCTCGCCGAAGGCCTTGTGAACGCTCGGAACCAGTCGGATCCTCCAGTCCATACGACCGCAGCGCCGCCGCGTACGTCCGGGACCTTTCTACGCTCGCCGCTCGCTGGTGTCTGATCCCACTACACCTTCCTAGTATGCGCCGCTTTTGCACCGCATGGTGGCGGGTATGTCGACGGGTCATTTCTTGTTTCCGTACTTTCTAAACTGCATTTGTTTCTTTTCCGATCTAAAATAGTAAACAAAAAACTATTTTTATAAATAATTGAAACGGTTCGCGCTCACTTATATTTTGCATTTCGACTAAAAAGAAGCTTTTAGCGGCTTTGACCAGTAGTAAGGCCAGGACCAAAGGCGTCACATTTGTGCGCTTTCGGCACCGCGGGTCGCCCTCGTAGGTGGAGGAGGTTTCTGTGTCGTCCGGTTAAAATATGACGCACTGATATTTAGTTACTCTCTCCGTGCTTGCTGGCTTGCCTGAACCCCAAAAGACGTGGAAACCGTAAAAAGGTAGAGCGGTTAAATAATATTGCAAGGCCCCTTTAATGTATAAATCCAAAGGGAAAGGTCCCATCCCATGCATTGCGGCTGCTTCCGAGTGGCGGGGCATAGACGTGGACATTGGTGGTCCCATGGGGGATCCTGATGCCCATATCACTGGCGACGCTTTAATATACACAAAGAAGCAGGAAAACACGATGTGCAAGGTCTGTAGCTATTGCTTTTTCTAGCTTTATTTCATACTATGGGAAAAATACCTGCATCACGCATTGTAGAAATAAAGTTGACAAGTGTTAGAACAACTTCAAGTCGTCGTGGCAAAACAAACACGCCCAACCCATCGCCTGCTTTTTTTTAATGCGAATAGCATTCTTTGGCTACTTCACGCACTTTTCGTCTATGTATCTATCTGGCTATCTAACCTCTTACGCCGCGGGTCGATAAATAAATAAAAAGACCGGCGCCGGCTGGGATTCGAACCGTTGACCCTTTGATCAGCAGGCAGACGCGCTAACCACAGAGCTATGAAGGCAGTCATTCAACGCACTCTAAACGGTTGTTTATATCTTTACCATAGGACGCGTACAGCGCATGTCACAGCACTGCGTGCTGCGCTGTCATGCACGAGGGCTCATTCCGCTCTCGTGAGGCTGAGCACGGCCGCTAGCTCAACCTTTCCCGCGCTCGGGAGAGGGTGATGTAGCGGCCGTGCTCAGCCTCACGAGAGCGGAATGAGCCTCGTGCATAGAACGCGCGCGCACCGGTAGCTGTGACAGCGCTGTAAAGCGCATCCTATGGTAAAGATATAAACAACCGTTTAGAGTACCCGTTGGTTGAGACTAGCTGAGACGCCAGAAAGTCTGGTCGGTACCATTTTGAGTGTTTGTGCGTATGGCGCGTGCTTTGCTCGCCTTCCTAAGTGACACAAACGCACGTGCTGGGCTGCGGAGATCGTGCGCAGGGCTGTGAAAGTGTCAACAAATTTAGAATCGCCTCAAGAGTGGGCTGGCGTATCTAGAGTGTGCCGGTCACCTGACGAACGCGCATAACTCACGCACCGTTTGATGCTATTCGCATTAACGTAGATAATCATTCCCAAAGGATGGGTTCTGCTGATTTTTTAATTATAGATGTGAGCGTTTACGATTTGCCAGGCTCTGTTCCCGTCTTTACCCGCCTCTTGGCCTGGAGTAACCTTTCGTCCCATACCCGGTGCTCGCAGGTGAAGCTGCAGGACCGTTCCCTGATGCCTGGGGACATAGTGCGCAAGGTGGTGAAGGGCCGGGACACGCAGCTGGGCTACTGCCGCAACACGGAGGTGTCGGCCACGGTGCAGGTCTTTGGCAGCGACCTGGTCATCCCGGACGTCAGCAGCGCCGACCTGGTGCCCCTTGAGGTGACCGCCTTCTCTTGTCTTCGTCTGGGTTTCCGCATCGATTAATGCGTCGATACGAAAGTCTGCCGTGTAGTCTCTCGCATGGACGCAGAGTGTACCCCATTGACTACTAAGCATACAGTGCAGTAGAAGCTACCATATTTTCTGACATAAATCTCACATTTGTTTTTCCCTCCTATTTTGGTTGACACATCTTAAGGGGTCATGAAACGATTTTTCAACTTTTTCCTTCTTAGCCTTCCTCCTCAACTCACAAATCGCGCATTGTACCAAACAGTTCAAGAAGACGGAAAGAAGGGACTCCCCTCTTGCTTGGACCCTCGTTTCTGTACCCGGACACAGCCATTCTCCCCCTAGAAGATTAGCCCGTCGCTCAAAACTCGGACCAAAGTTGCTTTCCCACCCTGTTTTCCCCTAAGCTGATAGTGCTGTGGAAGCTACGTGCTCGTTAAACCAGCTCACTTTTGCCACGTGATTACGCTCCCTCGCGCATACCCACGTGCAGAGAATGAGGTCAGGTGATGAAAGGGAGGTGGCTGATTGGTCCGGCAAACGCATAGCTTCCACCGCACTGTCAGCTTAGGGGTGAATGGAACAAGTGAGGTCCGGTGTAGTGTGACGTGCGTTTAGGCCAGGTGACGCGCTTTGGGTACCGCGGATGTATCACAATGAAAAGGCAGAGATCTTTGGAAGGAAAGCAGGTACAAATAGTGCTGTGTTTTAAAATTTTCGTACCGAAAATCAGGCTTTTGACTTTCTGTCTTCTTTCTATTGGCCCGCTAAACGATATGCTATCAGTAAAATCCCAATCTAGATTTATTTGACCCAGCCCAAAATTCGTTTCATGACCCCTTTAAGGTTGGTTTGCACACTTCAGTTTGCTTACAACCGAGTTCTTGCGACCTCTTGCGATGAGAGGACACGCTGGCACGCCGGCGGCATTCCTGCGAATGATAGAATTTGAGGATCAACCGAGGGAAATGGATGGGGAGGGGTAGTATGGGCACTGAATGATTTTCGGATATCTGTACGCAAGGAGCGTTGACTACCAACGTTTTCTGTTAAGACCCATCCACGCACTCACATTTCTACAATGAAGCTGTTTATGGCTAGGGTTCCGTAGATTTTTCGTGTGCGTGAGCAAAAAACTCTCCGCTCGCACCGCCGCACGCGCACGCCTTCCCCGTAAAAAAGATTCGAAGTAAATAACCAAGATAAAGTGTTGACGAACGTGCGTGCAAGATGCCATTTGTTTTAGGCTTTCGCTTTAGAACTGTTACTGCTGCAGACGCCGGCACGTGCGGCACGTCGGAACACCATTCCCTGCATTCTCCTTGATGCTTGGGTAATTTAGCAAAAGGTCTATTCAGTAGATTAGTTATCATTAGGCACCATTTTCAAGATCAGTAGACTCTCAGGTAGATAATGCAGGTTTCTCAAAGATTTGCCGCTGTGCAACCCGCATCGCCCATGTCTATGCTTGCACCGCCCTCCCTTTGTCGTCGTTCCAAGCGTTTGCGTGCCTAGTTTTCTCTCCTTCCGCCCTTCCGGTATGTGGTGGTCCTGTTGTGCGTGTCTACTTTCCTCTGGTTCCTTGGTGCGGGTCTGTGTCGTGTGCTAAACAGCTTCGCTGGTCATCCACCTTCACAGAGTGGAATGGCCCATGATTTTTCTGAGGACTTAGTGCCTAAAAACATTTTAAAATCTCTTAGGACAACAGGACATGCTGGTGCCATCTATGAGCTGACCCTGGAAATTCATTTCACTAAAACTAAGGTTTTGTGGTATTTGCGAGATGAGATATGCAGTGGTAAAGGCGAGCGGGTTGAACATGAATACATAAAATTGAAAGAATGTGGTTGTCCTGTGTCTGTCCTCCGTGTTTTATTCTTTCAATTTTATGGTGATATGCATGCTATCGCGATAAATGGTCGTTTATAACATCGGTAGAAGTGTTTCGAGCCAAGAAGAAGAAAAAGCTGCGTGAGAAAAAAAATCAGCAGAACCCATCCTTTGGGAATGATTATTTACGTTAATGCGAATAGCATCAAACGGTGCGGAGTTATGCGCGTTCGTCAGGTGGCCGGCACACTCTAGATACGCCAGCCCACTCTTGAGGCGATTCTAAATTTGCTGACACTTTCACAGCCCTGCGCACGATCTCCGCAGCCCAGCACGTGCGTTTGTGTCACTTAGGAAGGCGAGCAAAGCACGCGCCATACGCACAAACACTCAAAATGGTACCGACCAGACTTTCTGGCGTCTCAGCTAGTCTCAACTAACGGTACTCTAAACGGTTGTTTATATCTTTACCATAGGACGCGCTTTACAGCGCTGTCACAGCTACCGGTGCGCGCGCGTTCCATGCACGAGGGCTCATTCCGCCTCGTGAGGCTGAGCACGGCCGCTAGCATCACCCTCTCCCGAGCGCGGGAGAGGGTGAGCTAGCGGCCGTGGCTCAGCCTCACGAGAGCGGAATGAGCCCTCGTGCATGGAACGCGCACGACCGTAGCTGACAGCGCTGAAAGCGCGTCCTATGGTAAAGATATGAACAACCGTTTAGAGTGCGTTGAATGACTGCCTTCATAGCTCTGTGGTTAGCGCGTCTGCCTGCTGATCAAAGGGTCAACGGTTCGAATCCCAGCCGGCGCCGGTCTTTTTAATGCGAATAGCATTCTTTGGATACTTCACGCACTTTTCGTCTATGTATCTATCTATCTATCTATCTATATATCTATCTGGCTATCTAACCTCTTACGCCGCGGGTCGATAAATAAATAAAAAAGACCGGCGCCGGCTGGGATTCGAACCGTTGACCCTTTGATCAGCAGGCAGACGCGCTAACCACAGAGCTATGAAGGCAGTCATTCAAGGCACTCTAAACACCTGTTTATATCTTTACCATACGCGCGCGCGTTCCAGTGCACGAGGGCTCATTCCGCTCTCGTGAGGGCTTAGCACTGCCCCTAGCTCACCCTCTCCCGCGCTCGGGAGAGGGTGATGTAGCGGCCGTGCTCACCCTCACGAGAGCGGAATGAGCCCTCGTGCATGGAACGCGCGCGCACCGGTAGCTGTGACAGCGCTGTAAGGCGCGTCCTATGGTAAAGATATAAACAACCGTTTAGAGTACCGTTGGTTGAGACTAGCTGAGACGCCAGAAAGTCTGGTCGGTACCATTTTGAGTGTTTGTGCGTATGGCGCGTGCTTTGCTCGCCTTCCTAAGTGACACAAACGCACGTGCTGGGCTGCGGAGATCGTGCGCAGGGCTGTGAAAGTGTCAACAAATTTAGAATCGCCTTAAGAGTGGGCTGGCGTATCTAGAGTGTGCCGGCCACCTGACGAACGCGCATAACTCCGCACCCGTTTGATGCTATTCGCATTAACGTAGATAATCATTCCCAAAGGATGGGTCTGCTGTTATTTATTTATCGACCCGCGGCGTAAGAGGTTAGATAGCCAGATAGATAGATAGATAGACAGATAGATACATAGACGAAAGTGCGTGAAGTAGCCAAAGAATGCTATTAGCATTAATATGAAATATGCAGATACTGAAAGTGTTCTAGCCTAATAGATGGCACCAGTGTCTCCTCTCGTTGTAAGATGGTTTTAAGATGCATTATTGAAGCTGCCGTTCACACACTTGCAACCGAGATGCGACCCGAGAGAAGCGAGACCTGTTTTTAAGCCTCCTGTGACGCCTTAGGACCAGAAGCGCTGTTGCGTGGAGCTGGTCCTAAGACGTCACAAGAGGCTTAAAGACTGGTCTTGTCTCTCTCGGTCATTGCTCGGTTGCAAGTGTGAGAACAGCGCTTAGGCTCATTCACACAGTTTTGTTCCACTGCGTTGGACTTTGTTAAGGCTGCTTGCATCAAGCTGTTGCTATGGTGACCCTTAAGGTGAGCCAATGGGTAGGCGCTGCATAACGCAAAGCAGCGCAACACTGAATTAGTTTATTTATTAATTTAAAATAACTATCAGTCCCTCGTGAGACTGTGATAAAAATGTGCATACATCTGACAAAAAAAAAAAAGAAAAAAAAAAAGCTACTACATTGGAACAGAAAAAACACAATAAAATGTGTTGAGATTTTCAGATGGGTGGCAAAACTGTCGAAACAATTACAATGAATCGCTGCAATATTTTAATGAACGATTTCTTATAGGCTGGTAGTGAACTGGCCTTTAAGGAGTACGTAAATGTGGTGAATGGGCCTTTAGTCTAAATTTTATTTTTATCAGGAGAATGTGTTTATTTTTTGACGTTTGTTTCATTGAATTGAAGTGTATAATGTATTGTCCGCTCCTTAAGTAATGCCCTCGGAAAAAACAATACTACTACGAAACTGATAGAAAAATCTGTAGGCAACGTTAGGGAGAGAGATTAGGTGATATATCAATGATAAAAAATAAACGTCTCGAAATATAAAGCGTGATTCAGAATCCTAACTCAAAATGATTCTCGCAACGTAAATGTTGCACTAAAAAGCTTTTTTCTTTTTGGGGGAGGGGGTTGGGAGTTGGGAGGTTAGTAAATTTGTGTTTCAGTAACATGTTCATTTAAGAGAAACTTTTTTAATATTTAAGGTCACTCAAAGGTACTATTTAAACCAACAGAGAGAGATACATTGGGAAGCAGTCATGCAGGCTAACTCGGCCCTGGAAGTGTACAGATTGTTTAAGACGGACATTTGTAGAGAAAGTGCCTGCGCACAAAGGAGAGGCAGCTCAGTGGTAGTTATTGGTTTTGCCAGCGTTTCAGCCCGGACGTGGCCATCTTCCTCGATTCCTGGGTGGGCATGGTGCAGAACGCCAAGACGGAGCTCACGGTCCACTTTGCAGACGGCTCCACGTGAGTGGGCGGAGGCCCTTTCTCCCGTCTCACTTTGAAGCAACTACGAAGGCAATTTGAAGTTTTATTTTAAGATTGAAATGGGCGTTGGGCATGTCTTGGACACCGTGGACCTAGTTCTAGTCCAAACGGACGCTTGGGTGCCGTAGCAATGGATTAAACAGGTACGGTTATAATCGCACCGGGAATGATGCCGGAGACCCCCCCAAGACGATGGCAGAGATGTAAACTAAAGAGTTGCTTGATGTTGAAGCACGACTTGACAACAGGCTCCTTGTCGGCGATTGGTTCGAACTAACGACGCACTCTTGGCGTCGGGCAGAGAGTCGGGGGAATCGCAGTCTCCGAGGCGGCGACCGGGGATTCGTCGGCAAATCTAGGGCGCCCTCAGTAAGCGCCAGTCCAGAGTTTCACTCTTCCGCTGAGCTGCCTTCCCGCTTCGTCGGCACGAGGTTGCCGAACGGGGCAGCTCGTCCGCGAGAGCGTCGGTCGTGCCGTCCGTTTTTCCAGTTCACGTACCGCTGTGCACCATGGCCAACTGCGGGAACTGCGCTGAGCGTCCATCTGAATTCTACCGACGACGACGGCGCTCCTCGGCGCTCATGTTTGAATGTTTGTTTCGATTCAGAAAATTTATTTGCAGGCACAAAAAAAAGTGTCACGTTAGGCTCTAAAATATAATTGAGTGGTATGCTAGGACCCCAATGCGTCCAAAACACCTTCTTTAAAAAAACTTCGAAACTGCCTTCATGGTCTCTTTAAGCTGCAGGTCGCGCTGCTCGTATGTCGTAATGTAAGCCTTGCCTCCCGTTTTCTCTAATTCTCGCTAAACATGATCTTCCCCAGAAATTCCTTTACATGCCTCTCCTGCAGTACACAAATAAGATTAGATTCATTTCACTTACCTGTTCACCCTCTTCTGCGCTGCCAAAGCAGTCTTGAATAATTTGTGCGAGGACGGACTTGCAGTAGCCATTTAGTCTGTCTCCACGTCAACTATTTTGCGCTGCATAGTTGAGGCTGGCGCAGCTTCCATAGTGCTCTAACGCAGTGAAAATACTTCGATGAGCGCGTCGTTTCGCTTAGCGTCTCCTTCCCACGCAGCTGCAGTGCGAATCGAGGTGCAAACGAAGTCACATGCTCTCGTAATAGTGCTGGGCTTCGGCACTGTGGAAGCTACGCTAGCCTGACAATATAGCAGAGAATAGTTGACATGGAGTTTTTTTCAGCACCTAGGTCCCCATGAAGCCTGTCATGTGACTCAAGAAATCTCTCTTGCTGGATTTTAGCCACCGGGAGAGATAGCCGCATTCACCAGACAACCGCCCTTAAAACAACTAAAGTAAAAAAACAAAAAATCTCTGTAATCTTTAGTGCCTTTCAGCAGAGTTTCTAATTTTAGTAGTAAATGAAAAAATCAGTGTCTACTGAGGGGCAGAACATTACTGCTTTGTTGCATTTCACTATTAGAGTATAGTGAAAAATACTGGATTTGACGAGTCGAAGTTGCTACATTTTGTTTCACTAATTGTCTTCATGAGTTGACAACGTTTTAGTTGAGAGTGAAAGAGGAAAAAACTTTCATTCTCTTTGTTTGCGCTTTACTGTGTCACACCCAAATGAATGCGGTAGAACAACTACATATTAACGGTATGCTAATTTTGGCATACCAGTTGAGTCTCCAAATGTTTTCTACATACCACACTTTGCTGGTGTGGGCACAGAGTAACAGCATCCATTTCACTGCAGCGGTGACGTAACAAATCATTGGGGTTTAGTGTTACATTAAGTGGACAAAGGTTTTTTTTCTTCCTTGGTAGGGTTGATTTTGTTTTCAGGTTCACGATAGCTCCTGAGAGCAATTTGAAAACAGAAAGCTTATATGGGATGGTTTCTAAGTCTAGAGCATTCAAAATTAAAACACAACACGGGCGCACAACAATCACGTGGTTGGCTGCCACCGTCTCGCGTGTCTGTGCGACTGTGACGCTGTTAGCGTCACTGTGACAGCGCCATGTGACGTCATTGTTATGTTGTAGTGTCACTTCATGTGACGCAGCATCACGTAATGTTTTCTGATGTCACAACAACGACTCAAGAGTTACATGATCGTAGGGTGGGGTACTGTCACACTGATGATGTCGTGTGATCACTGCCTGCTCTATTTATTAGGTATATATGATATATCACCCTACAGCATTCCCGCAGTCTACATTCTGCATAGTTCAAGCTTTGTTTTAGTTGTGTTTGTGGCTTGAGAAGGATGTTGCGATGACCCACTCAAAACTGGATGTGTGACCTTGAGGTGACCTTGACCAGGTGCATCCTGCAAGAAGACGATGCCCTGGACCTGGACGATGTTGGACCGGAGACAGCCCG
Organism: Ixodes ricinus; assembly: GCA_037355805.1. Taxonomy (NCBI): domain Eukaryota; kingdom Metazoa; phylum Arthropoda; class Arachnida; order Ixodida; family Ixodidae; genus Ixodes; species Ixodes ricinus. The sequence goes on along the minus strand of JAZHYW010060667.1, from coordinate 49,578 downwards.
TGAGTTTCCTTGGGCTTTGGCTCAAAGTTTGGGCAGAATTTAGATGGTCTCAACGACCCTTGGCACTCGTATGGGGCAGGGAACACCACGAAGCTTGCCTGCTCGCTTTCTTGTTATTTCTATAACCGACTGCCGAGAGTTCGACAAACTCGTCATTTGCACGGCTTATTTTGTTGCCACTTGGGTAACACGTCTCTTTCATGGGCTATGCACTACGCCGACCACGCCGGTTGGCAAAGCGTTTTGGGCATCGTTGTACTTTGGAAGGCAGGCAAATAATTTGATGCGGCACGGAGGTTTCATGATTGCCTTCATCTCTGATTTGTGTACAGATTAATGGGTGTATTTCATAGTGATAAACCTCTTGAGTGAAACTACTGTATTTACTCGCATAATGAACGCACCCCTCCCCACAAAGGACATCATTATTAGAACTTTTCTTTTTCTCGCGTAATGAATGCACTTTTATTTTCGGCTCACGAATCTTGAAGTTTCTTTTATTTTGCTGCCAAGCGGCCAGGCCAAGTCAAGCCGCCAAGCCGCTCTCATAATGGTTGCAATTGCGTGGTTGCGGAGTGATCAACCGTAAAACCGAGCAGCACATACGCCTAGCGAAGCTGGGGTCAGGAATTGCCCAGCCCCGGATGTGCTTCGTCCATTGATGCATTGATGTCAACAAACACGCCGTCGTCAGTGATCTGCTTTCGGACGGTGATATCGTAAAAGGGGTTAGGCCTAAGAACGGTTGCGCCGCTCTCCGTGCTGAGTGAGCTTCGAAGGGTGCTTTTTCTTTGGCAAAAGGCATGCCAAAAGTGCCCTAAAAAAGCGTTCAGCCTTTCCACTCTCGTGAAGAAGGAAGACCAGCAGAGCTGTACTAGATACACTGTGTGCTTCTTCTTCGTTGTCGTCTGTTTTTCACGCTGTTTCCTACTAGAATTCCCACCAATGCGCCTCAACTATCCATTCTTCTGTTATAGCTAGAAGGTTGCCGCCATCTCCAGCAGCGACGGCGGAAACCATACTGGTTGTGCGCTTGCCGCACTGCCGCTTATAGATGGCGGTAGCTGTCCAGGTAGGTTTGTGTCGACATACACAGACACGCATCCTGGGGAACCTAGCCCTTAGCAGCTCTGCTGTGAAAGGTTCACAATTTATAGAGCATGGTTACTGTGGTGTGCCCACAACCAGCCATGGGTGCGCTCTGTCAGTGGAGACGTGCCACAGTACCCTGCCGTGTCATATTGGCACCTAAAATGACATTTGCACGAAAGTGTAAATAAATATACTGGACAGTGTACGGCGTAAAGCTATTTTTAACATACCGTAGAATACCTTGCGTCCACCCATCCCACACTAAGCGCCCGCTCCCAAATTTCTAAAATCTGAAAAAATATGCATGGTACATTTATGCGTAAAACTCATAACCGGACAAGCGCCCATCCCCGTTTTTTTGCCAGTTACCTCCAAATTTTGAGTGGGCGCTTGCCCCGTATTTTACTGTAATGCGCATGCTTTATAAGAACACTGCCGCTGGTTCTACAGCTTTGCGTGATCCCGGAAGTCTCATTTTGAATTAGAAATTCTCTGGGGTGTCGATGTCCACGTCCCACACACTGTCGACGTAGTTTGCAAACTATGCCACATCAATGAAAAAATGGTGTCAGTCCTGCAGTCTCATTCTTTATGACCAGAGAGACGCTCGAGTCACTGATATTGTTTGTGACAAGTGCAAACACCCACGATGCTTTTATTTAAATACTTAACGCGCGCATAAAAACAAGCTTCCTAAGTTTGTCTGTCGCTACTGAATCTCTCTGGTTCGGATGAGCGCTTTTTTTAGAGATCCATATCCCAAAGTTGTCTTATAGAGGTCTCAGTAAGGCCAAGAGAGAAAACGGCGTGGACAAGCAGTTCTCGCCGCCCTCTGTTCGTGTACTAGAACTGAAATAAACGATTAAGAAATTTATTTATTTTTCGATCGATCGTTCGAATCGCTACATTGTGCGAGTCCTCCGAGTTCAAGAAGGTGGGCTTCTACAAAGGCCAGCGCCTGCACGGGCTCCATGCAGTGCTTCAGCACCGCCCGCTGGCTGAACTGCACGAAGGAGACCACCGCGCTGCTCTCAGACCGCACAAGAACGTCACTGTCACCGTGGACGAGGTGGGTTGGCAACCTGTTATCTTTCTCATGTCGTTTCGGGTGTGGTGCCCAGAGCGCACTTCCGACCGGTGTGTTTGCTGCTTCCTAGAAAATGGTCTCTCGACCTCCGCTTGACGACACCATAGAAGTGTCACGTTGACGAGCATCGAAGTGAATGTCATGGACGCAGCGTCGTGCACGTCCGATGCTTTGGGACCGTCGCGATTACGTTGAGATCATGTATAAAACTTTTTGGTGCTTTGCCAGCTGGATAATATAGCCCCCGACCGAGCTGGATTTGGAAGACCCTACATAGGACATGTACAACGCAAAGTGAAGTTTCCCGAAAAATTTTGCGCAATATTTACATCGTGAGACACGTTTTGAGTGGAAGCGATTTCTGCTTTGAAAAACATTTTGTGTTGGGAGTGACTCTGAAATAGGAGCATGCTGTCGAAAGTGCTCCTAGGGACACACTGAACCCCTTCCCCCATTTTTAAGGTGAAACATTCTTTGGCTAAATGTTCGGCATTTCGTGAAGCCTGATAAAACCGTGGCCGCGAGGCGTGACACTGATGGGTTTTAAGTAGGGGGAAGGGCCATCACAGTAAAAAAGTGTTTGCACTAGGCGAGAATCGAACTCAGATTATTTAGATTATTAAGCGAGTGTCTTTCCATCATGTCCCAACACATTGCCTTGAGTTGATGTGCCATTTGGCGGGAAAGCCCTGCAGGGCATTTTCTCTGCACCTGGCAGATAGCAACTTGACACCCTGTCACATGTTTTTAAAACCTGGGCCTGTGCCGGTATCTCCATTTTAGGAATTGCTATAGAGCGTGTATGCCACGCGCTGAGCTAGTCGCTAAACTAACCGATGAAGAGTGCCGAAGCTTAGGTGCCACACGTGTCACGTGCAGCACAATTGCCCAGCAAATTGCTGTGCATTTGTTAAAGAAATCGTGCACCTGGATTGCAGACAATGCCACAAAATAAACGCCCCTTTTCCTTGAAAAAATGTTTTTTTTGCAGTTTTACATTGTGAGACTCTTCCTATAGTAAGGCGCAATTCTGAAATGCGCTCCTCTTTGGTGCATTGTCCCAAAATAGAAGCACTTTACAGTGGTCAAAATGAGTCTCTCAACCAAAATCTTGTCATACACTTTTTTTTTTTTTCCGGGGAACAGTATTTTGTTAATGTTTGCATTCTAATCAGGCAATTAAAAAAATATTTGGGTGGAGTTATGTTTTATAAGAAAGTGTGAAAAATTTTTGGAATTTCTGCAGAATGTTGCGGTGTGGTCGGGGGTGCGTTTCAAATAAAAGGCCGTTACGTGCATGCTCATGTCAGTTTGTGCTCTCAAGCACTCCTGCAGTAAGGAGGGATACTTCGATCCCCGTCCCAACCCCGTCCTAGTCTGGATGAGCTTTGTACCGACGTGCAGTTGTGTATCACTATTGCACGGTGCACGTTAAAGACCGCAGGCTAGCGGTTGTACCGCACTGGCTAAATTTCTCATCTACAGTGCAAACCAGTGTCGCCGTATATTACGCTGTCTAAGCACAAAGGTCAAATATAATTTTGTTTGGTAGTATTGTCCCAAATAAAAATAGAAGATGAATGAAACTGAAAATAAATATTAACGTTGTAGTTACAAACTTATAAAAAAGAAAAAGCACCGCTTCTTGTGCCAGCGACTGAGGGACCACCGTCCCAAACCAGTGCGTTACCGCTGCTTTTATACTTGTGGTATGTTCAGGAACGTCCCAAACCAGAACACGCAACGACAGCCAAGAATGGGCTAGAACTTTCCAAAATAATAGAGAATTACAAAAATAAATACCTGAACTGAGTGGGGTTCGAGCCCCATTCCTCCGTGTGGCAGCTGCGCACGCTGCTAACTCTGCCCTGCTTGTGACAATACTGAATGCATTGCAGGTGAAGGTGGTGTACCTGTTTGTGCAAGGGGTGTGCAAGGCCTTTGAGGACACGGGGGCGTGCAGGGGGACTCGGAGCTCATCAAGTACGCTCATCGAGGGGAGGCCCTTGACAGGTGAGTGCGCCTGAACGACAAGGAACGGGACACAACCTGCAAGAGGTAGTGACCAAGAGTGGAACGATTTACGCGGAACTGCGTTCTGACAAAAGTTACGTGAACCCAGATTTTGCGTTTGTCAGTCAGTTGCCTGCCACGTTGTAGGACCTGATGTCACACGTGACTTGTCGTGCAAAACCTGACAACACATGACTGTGGAAGCGAAACCTGATGTCACATGGCTTACGTGCAAAACCTGACGCCATGTGATTGGCAGTGCTAAAGCTGGCGTCACGTGACTCGCGGTGCGCAAATCGCCGTGTCGCGGTGTCGACAATGTTATTGGGTCTTGTAACATTGGGTGTCAATTGAAGATTGTAGTGTGACGTTGCTCGATTTCATGGCACCACGGGACACTGGACCACATGACGTGATGTGACATCATGCCACCGCTAAGGGGTACTCTGGCGTTTTTTGAGCCAACTCAACTAACTATATTTTCTGGACTCCCGGCCTTTACCCATTCCGGTATGCTATTTAGTATAGCGAAATTCATAATAGTTATTGCTGAAATCGGCAAATGAAAATGATGCAAAAACCAACATTCAAATATACCCGCACTTTTCAGTGCCGTGACGTCAGTGGAAGGGCAGGCTTGCCAGTCGAGCAGAGCAGTCTAAAAAATAGAATATGCCAGTCATTTGTTCCGTGCTGGAGCGCGGGGACTGGAGCGAGCTTCCAAAGCATTCATTTGACACCATGAAACTGCTTCGAATCAGTTGGAAACTAATTCTACAGTCCAAAGAGTGAACCCCTGCCTTCCACTGACGTCACTTTTTCATTGTTGGCAAGTAGAGACTTCCAGTATGAAAAACACGGTGAGGACCAAAATTGTAAATTCAATAACTTCGTGAAAAGAAATTATTTGACCTAATATTTGGGATACTATTTTGGCGATGTTATTTGGCGAGTTTAGTAAAATTTCAAGCAAATCGGGGACCATGAAGAAATCGCCGGAGTACCCCTTTAATCCCGTGCTGTGACATCGGATCATGTTACATTGCGGTGTTGCGTGACACTGCGTCAGTTACGTCACTTGACACTATGGCATTGCGTGATCACGTAGTGTGGTGTCGGGGTTTTCTGATGCCACATATTAATCAAAGTGTGCAAATAAATATATGTCATGAAAACCCACTGTATTTCAAACGTGGCTTTTTTGCATATTGCAGTTTTATCGATAGATGGAAATGCAGCTGCCATTTCTTTTTCCCGAATGCATCTTTCACTGCTCCAGCTCTTGCACCATGATTTCAAACGTAAACCCAACGACTGTCAAAAATGGGAGACTGGGATATTTTTCCTGACACCTTGGTGGATAGATTAATTGCAGACCATTCTCTTGCCCGTCTCCCAAAAGATACCTTTGCCTTTCCATGTACCCCAATGTATTATGAGGAATGTAGATTAAGCAACTGTAAAATCTATGTTTACCATAAGGAGAACTAGCCTCAAGTATTGGCGTTGCAAACAACTGGCGCCGACAGCAAGATGAGACTGACCCTATGGGTGTGTCAGACTTGTACTATAAAACACTTCCCGCATTGAGGCATCCCTATGTGTTCACGGCTGGTATGTCACTCACATTCACACACGTAAGAAATCGTGCAACGCCTTTGCTGTCATGTGACAAGGGTTCCTCAAAATGAAAAAGTTTGAGAATCTCTGGACTAGGGCCTTGGGGCAGTTTTACTGCCCAAGTTGACAACAAATGTCTTCACCCTGTGACAGGCAGACATACAGCAAACCGTCTCGTAGCCTGGCAGGGTAGTGACACAGCTCAACCAATTTGATCTCAATATACTCCGTTTCATTTAACTCCTTCAGTGCCTTGGACGAGCTGAGCTCGTCAGTGGCTTTCTGGTTAAAAATGCCGTGGCCGAGCGCAGCTCGTCCAGTGAGTTCTTCGGTAGCCCTCAATTCCACGGACGAGCTAACCTTGTCCGAGTTGTTTACGGCGCTGATGATGGATGGCAGCACTCATTTTAGAGTGAGTTTTTTTTTTTTTCGCCACCGTTGGAAGGATAAATGAGAAGATACTCGGCAACAGTAATTTAAAATGGCGTCGCTAGCCAACGGAGCACGTGGAACTCCTTTGCGAAAAAGAAAAGCGATTCCAGAAGAAAGCTTGAGTGACTCAGAAGTTGAGTTTTGTTTGTCGAGTGAAGACAATGATGAGTTTGTTGCTGAGCTCTGCTCTTGAAGTGAATTCAATGACGACGACGACAACGATACAGATTGTGGCGGTGATTCCACACAGTCCGCAACCTCGAAGAGGGTGGCTGTGCCATACTTGGTGTTTTAGCACAGAAAACATCAACAGGAATGCCATAATTTACTGTTATTTTTTTACACTCGGCCCCAGAAGATGTAAGATACTTAAAGGATACTGAACCGAAATTTTGATTTCGCAAAATAAGGCCGTCGAAGCGTTGAACGGGATGCTACAAACTCCAAACATCACTGTACATTGATATCTCAAACGGATGGCCGTATCTTTAGAAATAAAGGGTGTGATCAAGCAAGGACTGTGACGCCACAACCTCCTGGAGCAGTCGAGAATGAGGGAAGCGGCCTTGCATCTCTCCTCGCTTCGGTTCGCCTGCTCGAGGGGACAAAGCAAAGAGAAGATAGAATGAGAATCGTGTCTCGTTGGCCTTGTCGGCCATGTTCAGTCGTGCGCTTCTTTTCCAAAATACGACCAACCGTTAGAGATATCGCTCGTATGAGTGAAGTTCTGGGGTATTGCAGCATCCCGCCTATCGCTCCAGTCATGTTTTGTGAGCTCCAAATTTCGGGTCAGCATATGCGGAAATGCATATTACCGCATATGCGGAAATGCAAGATGCTTTGCGCATGCGCACAACTGTAACAAGGTTCTAGTGCGCACATAAACATACAGGGTTTTGTGGTTAAAGGGACACTGATGGGGTAATTATGCTTGCCGAGGTTTTTATTTGAACATATCCTATAAAAGCCCAACTACCCAGAACACAATTTTAAGCTCGAAATTCGTTTTCTTTCTACTCAAAAACAACCGGCCGAAAATTGGCCGGTTTCAGTTGCGCTTAATTTCTTTTCATGGTCACGTGGCATCTCAAACTGTGTGTACTACATATATACGAAGTCGTGGGTCATTTAAGGCACACATTCAACATTAAAATAGGAAAGGATATGAACCTCAGTTTTGTGGTTCTCAAAAACTGCAAATACGCTGATAGAAAAAAAAAGTGTTGCACAGATCACAGGAAGTACATGTACACGTCATTCTCAATATGGCGATATACACGCGGGCTGGATGACGCTATGGCAGCGCATCGACAGACCAGCATTACGACGGACATGAGGCCACTATTTCGGAACCGTTGTTCATGATACCGGCCAATTGATCTTTATGCGCAGAACATCGCGACAACAACCGGTGCACACAAATTCGTCATGGTCGATTTGTCTGCTTACGCGCTGTAGAAGCGAAGGAAAAAAAATGCGTCGGTGTAGTCACGTGGCATCCAGCCATGAGCTTCCGTGCTCGTGTTTTAGTTTCGGTTTCGAGCAGTTGAGTTTTTTTGCTTTATTAAAAATACATGTGACCCTGCAGCAAAATATTTTTCTTTAATCCCCTGACACCATTTAAAACTGACCGGCAAAAAAAAAAAAAAGATTGGGGGTGTGTGAGTGTTTCTTATAGTGCAAGCGTAACAGAAGACATACAAGGCCTTTCGGCGTCCCTGCAACGAGTGGGCTCTCTCGCTTTGCAAGCCTGTTCAGGGCAGCATGCTTGTGCTTGTAGCTCTGGCTTCGCTCACTCATAGGGTGAAACGGACTATAGATACTGGCATTCCAAAGCTTCAGCGACGATTTCTGAAACCACGATGCTGCATGCGAAGACTGCATAGTGGACGACGAGGGCGTTTGCCACAGGGTGGCCAATATTTCATTGAGAGATTAGCAGCACCTGCAGTCAACACTCCTATATCGGTGAGGCCCAACCGAGTGATGACACAGCGCTCGCATCCAACCTGTGCCCCGCGCCGGTCTCAAGTTGCCGACGTAAAAAATCTAGCACTACGACCTTGTCACTTGTATGGGTTCATGTCACATGAGCGAATGAGGTTTTTGCGAACAGCAACGTTTGAGTGAATCTACGTTTAAGCGAATAATGGGGGCGCGTGTTAGCCCACCCTCCCGCACTGCGCTTAGGCCGCTTCGTGGCGGCTCGATACAGAAACGTTAACCCACTTGGCTTACCCCTTAAACGCCGCTCGGTGGCCGACTATTCGCTAAAGTGTCATTCGGTGAAATGTCGGCGTTTGCTAAAACGTAATTCGATCGTGTCTTTTTCACATTAAGGTCGACCTTAGCAGAAGCTACAAGAGCGAGCTTCACGCTTTCAGCGCCCCTGCCAAGCGTGCATTCCTCAGTGGCTTCAAGGCTAAGCGCTGGCCCACGGCTCGCTGGGTGGCTGGTTCAAATCCCGGCCGAGGTGCTTGTAATCTGATGCAGGCTCATCACAGAGAAACGTGCCACCGAGATTTCGGTTGCACGCCAAAATATTCCCGGGTGGTCCAAATTAATCCCCAGTCTTCCACCGTGGGGTGCCGGACGCCTGTTGTTGGTTGGGCAGGTAAAAGCCCCAAATTTGAGTTGGATTGCCAAGCATGAGTGCTCATGCTGTGTAAACATAGTTCGGGGCAACATACTCGCACTTGTAGTTTCGGCTTCGCGTGCACATAGGGTTGGACAAACGGCAGGAGGTGCTCCATTGGTGCCCCAACAAGTTCTGCAGGTGCAAGCGAGAGCAGCTCCAGATGCTCCTCCCCCTTTGTGTGGCAGGGTGAAGATGATCAACATCTTCGAGAGGTGCGCCCTGCAGATTGGGGACCGGAACTACTACACGCTCAAGGCCACGGACAAGGTCATAACGCTGGAGGCCTGGAAGCGGGGGTGCACGGCCAAGTACTTCTCACACCCGACAGAAGGCGTGAGTCCTAGGTTTTCTCCAGAAAGTTTTTAGATGTGGATATCTGACAATTTTTAGGGTGTTTTTAGGGAGGGAGGGAGGGGAGGGGGGGTGCAATTGCTGCACCTTTTGGTGTTCTCTGCACTCTTTGTGCTGAGTGATGCTGTTAGTGCAAACAAGACATGGTGCTTTCTTTGCTTTTTACTTGGTTAATTTAGGTTAACCTTTTTAAACAAGCCTAGCTCTGTCGGTGTGGAGCTGTCTCCCAACAACAACAGCAGACGAGTATTGCTCGCTTGCCTTCCCTGGCTCACGCACTCGACCGTCTTGGATGGCTCGCTCGTGGCTTAGTTTGCGGCTCTGCCAACAGATGACAGCACCGACTCATTAAAAATTTTACTCCAATTCCATTTGTGGCTAGAGTTTTATTTTGAAGGCTACAAATTTAATTTTGAAGACCAGTTAATCAGTTGAGGTTCAGAATGGGCAGTTGCTCCGAATGGGCAGGTCTCATCAAACTGCTATTTCTGACGGCGGTCCCTCGATTATGAAAGGAACGCAGAAAAAACCAGCACTCTCTTGTGTATCTCTCCAGTGCACTTTTTTAGTGCATTCGAAGGCTTTTGGAAAAGAGGTGGTGGCAACTCGGAATGTGATGTTAGTGTGGAGAAACTGCGTACCAAGGTATAGACTGGACGGCACGAATGGTAGCATGCATAGTTCATTCGATTGAATGAAGGGGCAGTGGCAAAGGGTACCACCTGAGCGCTGGCCGCTTGCCGTTTACCCCGTCTCGTAGTGTTTAGGGTGGTGACTTCTCATCGCATCATAAAGAATATTTAAAAAAAGTACCATCACTATATCACCGCGGTTCCACGTACGAAAGTTTGCTAGACGCGTGCTTGTCTCGACTACAAGCGTGCGCAAGCTTGAGGAGGCACCTCGCCAACTATGGTGGCCACTGCGCTTGACGAGTGGCATCACCGTCCCCATCGCTGAGTGACTGCGCAATGTCCCCCCGGTGCACTGCGCGTTCTTTTTGCTTTTCTGTCGGTCTGTGTTTCATTTTCTTTCTGGGAAAGTCCGGAGCATGCTCGTTTCACGGAGCAGAGTGCTGCCGTAAGTCCGAACGCGCATTGCTTTCTCCCCGCCGAGGGTAACGCGGATCCACTCGAGGAAGGCGTCTGGCTGGCACCGGTGTCCAATAGACGAGGAGACGAGCGCCGCGTCGGCGTCTGGCTGGCAGTCCACTTTTCGATGGTAGTCGAAAAGTGTGTGTGAATCTAACCCGAAGACATTCTGTGAATTCTGCAAGGCACACCTGAAAAGTGTTGACCTTTAACATGCTTATTTGTTAATACTTTTTCTACATGTTATGTTTTGATATTTGCCCTATTGGTAGTTTTGTGTTTTCCTACTTTTAGCTTGTCACTCTTCTGCTATTTGAATAATATCTCACTTGATCCCCTCTCATGTAATGCATCTCATTTGAAATGCCTTTGAGGTGCAAACTGAACTGAACTGTACAGAACAGACTGGCCAAAGAAAATCAAGTTTGGATCTCCCTTGGCTTCTTCGACCTCTTTAAGGCCCTAAATTCCCCGACAAAGACCACATTTTGGCCCAAAAGAACCGTGCTACCCGGGTTGGCGCCACCCACCCGGCTCACTCTATGTGCGACGCCGGCGCCCGCAGAAGCCGGTTGCGGAGAATGGCACCCGGGAACCCGCTGCGGCGGCGGTGGCCGGCCAGGGAGACACGGCGGACGGGGCGGCCAACGACCGCTGCAGCGGCAGCGCGGAGGAGGCCAGCGACTCGGACTATGCGGAGGAGGTGGGGGAGGAGGACGACGCCACTTCGGACAGCGCCTCCATGACGAGCGCATCCACCGCCTCCTCCCTGGAGCACCGCAGGACGCCCGGTGAGTAGCTCTCTCTGAGTGCATCGTCGAGGGTCACTTGACATCCGTTAAGGTCGCGGAGAGCAGTCGAGGCAAAATGTGGTTCGCCACAAGAAAGACAGGAGGGTAGGGAGGGTAGCAACGGAGAGGAAACGGTTTTGTTTACTCCCAGGGATGCAATAGCATAGTTCCGACGACCGCCACAAGCAACTGCAGATCAGGAAAAAAATATTTTTTCTTTGCAATTACGCGGCGGAATTGCAATATTTCGGGGGAAAGTGACTCGTTTTCTTTTACTTGTGCCGAGATAAACAATAAAAAAGTACAAGCTGCAAATTCTTATAGCATTAAAAAATCATGAGTCATTCCACTCTGTGAAGGTGGATGACCAGCGAAGCGAAGCACACGACACAGACCCGCCCCGAGGAGCCCGAGGAAACTAGACACGCCCGACGGGACCGCCACCCCGGGAGAGCGGAAGGAAAGGAAACTAGGCACGCAAGCCCTTGGAGAACGATGACAAACGGAGGGCGGTGCGAGCGTAGACATCGCCCGACGCAGGTCGCACAGCGGCAAATCTTTGAGAAGCCTTTATTATCTACCTGAGAGTCTACCGATCTTGAAAATGATGCCTATTGATAACTAATCTACTGAATAGGCCATTGGTAAGTTACCCAAGCATCAAGGAGAATACAGGGAATGGTGTTGCACGTGCCGGCGTATGCAGCTGTAACTGTTCTAAAGCAAAAGCCTAAAATAAATGACATCTTGCATGGGCATTTGTCAACGCTTTATTTTGGTTATTTACTTGGAATCTTTGATACGGGGAAGGCGTGCGGTGTATGCGGGGGTGCGAGCGTAGAGTTTTTAGTCACTGCACACGAAAAATCCACAGAACCCTAGTCGTAAACAGCTTAGCTGTAATAAAGTTGTCGCGCCGCCCCTATAAATTTTCGTTGCACTTTGCCTCGTAAATTTGAGGTGGTGCTGATAGTGGTAAAAAATTTTAATTGGCTCTGATTTGGGAGGTTTTCCCGCCTAGGTTTAGGTCTCCAAGTTCAGGGTCCCGCAAGCTACTGCTATCTTTCTGGCCAGAGCGATTGGCTCTCGCTGTTGCTCGGGGCCCGAGTCGATTGGGGCAGTCTCCCAGGAGAATGTGAAAGGATCGGGTATGGTCTGGGTCCTTCGTCGGAGCGGAGTCGGGCAGGCCCAGGTACAGCGATACATTGTGAAGGTCGGGGAGTTGCAGCCCGGGCACGTGCCTCAGTAGCTGTGAGGAAAGAAGAGATGAAGGTGGTGTAGGTTCGAGAAAGTCTGTTTGTATGTGCCTTCATTCGGAAGCCTCGCGTCTGTTTAGGTCTTTGCATGGAGGTGGATATGACCCCTGCCCAGATCGGTAGTATTCTAAAACCGACGAAGGTTTTCTTTCCTCGAAGGTGAATCCTTTTTTTGTTGCGCGATGACGCTTGCAGGCATTTGCCGCCGCGGCAAGCACGGCCCCTCCCTGGCGACCAAGCTGCTCAAGAAGCGCAGGGTGCGCACGAGACGCCGCCGGGCGGCTCGCAACTCCCAAATGCCCAAGCCCGGCGACGTCCTGGTCACGGAAACCTTGAACACCGAGACCACCGCGCAGGTGGTCTGGCAGGTGAGGCCTCACCGTTCCGCTTGCCGCCACTCTATGAAACTGCGGGCTCTGTAACTGGGTTCCCTGGAAGCCGGGTGTTCCCCAGGGTACCCACGAGGTTTTCCCCAAGCACCCAGATTTCCTTGACCGTCTCCGCCCCTGCGTATATCATTTCACCGTACAAGCACTTTGTTGAGTATGAACAAAGAAAGATCCGGGTGGCCTCGGTAGGGTAAACAATGTTTTGCTAAGAGATATTTCCGAGAAGCTAAGCACATTAGCCAGACGTCGGCAACTACTCAGAGTCTTGGCAAAAGTTTGTTCTCGAATTCTTCCTACCAGCTTCGACGAGTTCCGTAGTCTCTTTGAACTTCCCAGTCTTTAGGTGCGAAATGAAAGTGAAAAATGATTGTTGAATAAACAACAGGGGGTTAGTGAAAAAAAGGAGAGAGTCGTTTTAAATGCGTAATGGGTCGTAACGGTTTTTTGGCGCCACGTCCACGACACAGACCAGAGAGTGCGATCCGGGAAACTACTTTGTTTGTGTAAGCGCTCGTGCCAGAAAGCATGTTTTTGCAATGTCACATACTCGCGCCGCTCCTCACGACGCTGCCCCCAGCAAAAATAATCTTTTTTCTCTCAAATGCATGGCTCGCACTAACGTCGCATCGTCTGCCATTCGGGCTGGCCTTGCTGCCGAGTGCTTACCGTATCTGCACGAACATAGCGAGTTTTTTTTTCGGAATTACGTGCTCCAAAACGCACCTCGCGTTATATTCAGAATCGAGTTCAACCACGAGGCGCGCGAGTCTGGAAAAAGCCAGAGGAGAAAGCCATCCCTCTGGCTCAATGCAGGAAATCCGGTGGAAAAAGAAGTGGGGGTGTGGAAGGGAATTTATTAGCTATTGTGAGCCACTTAAAAAGGCGAATAGAAAACATTAAAAAAATTTTTTTTATCGCTTTTGTGTTTGTACAACGCGCGCACACCGCAGAAACGCAGCGCGCGCTCCATGCGGGAATGCGGGCACCGGCCAATTCGAGCTGAGCCAAGCCAAGCCGGGCCAAGTCAAGTCAACACAAGCCAAGCCTGACCGCGTTTATGCAATCGTGCAACACAAGGCGTTTGTTTATGCCAGTGTTGCCAGGTCTACTGATTTATCAGTAGATCTACTGATTTCGTCCCGGGTCTACTGATTCACTGAAAAAAAAAGAAAATCTACTGACTTTTTTTTTAGTAAACATATTAAAATTTATTATTTGGCCCCTTCAGTTCCCAGGGTCGCCTATCAAAGGAAACTCATATTCTCCCAAAATTAAAAACGAAGCACTGGCTAGATGGCCCAGAAGCCCGTCGACGGTGACATCCGGGCCAGAGCCATATATGGGGAGAGTTTGGGCAGTCTATGATCTCGCCGCCGTAATGTCCCTCTCCCGAGTGAGCCAATCAGCCCGCGGCGCAGAGCGAGAGGCGTGAGCGCATGCGCCTGAACTCTCGGCTGCTCCGAGCTGAGCGGAGAGGGCCGCCATTTTCATTCATTCGCCCGGCGGAATGCATGGGATCGACATTCAAATTTCAGCTCTTTACTTTTATTTGGCAGGCTCTGGCAAGAAAATGATATAATGTTATTCCTCGGTGGCTTAAAAGGCTAACGAATTAAGTTTCTCCACGTTTGAACGCAAACTTTGGGTCAGGCGAAAAAGAAATAAGCCCGTAGCAGACGACGCGTAGCCTCAACAGTGCTCCGCGCCAACAGCGTAGCGTCAAAAACCTTCCACAGCCCAGTAAGGAAAGATGGCAGCTTGCAGAGGACTTCCATCCCTTCCATTGGACATGTACGCGCGCACTTGCCGGAACGTCTTGTTTTGGCTTTGTTTCAATATTAGCGACAGGTGGATGTCGCACTGTCGCACTCATCTGTTGATCCCAAAAGTGGCTCAGTCTCGATTTCAAAGAATAATCCTCGAAATTGCAACACTAATCAATGCTGTTAAAAAAAAGAAGAGACATTCGCGGTGCTATTTTACTTTGTCCTCCATAAAACAGGTAAACTTCAGTTGGGTCTTGTTTTTTTTTTTTCATTTTTATTTGTGTATATTACCATGGTATTTGTTACTCTATACTATTTCTTCGAAGTGTGGTTTAATGGAAATAGCAAAACATGGCAAAACACAGATTTCATAGAATCTACTGATTTTTGTGCAAATCTACTGACTTTTTGGGGATCAATCTGCTGACTTTTTTTTCTCCGTCTGGCAACACTGGTTTATGCAGAGGGATCAGACCAAGAAGTGTGATCGTGTATCAAGTTCAGCAGTCTTTTTTCTGCCAGTGCATTTTTTATTTTCTGCTCCAGAGTGGTCTGGTGTTTGTGTGTGGGTGCTTCTGCTTCCTGCCTTGTTTGGATTGTGGGCTGCCGAGGAGCTCGCTCCGAAGTAAAAGGAACTACCGGACAAGCGGTGCAGTGCTGCTGCTTATCTGCGTATTCGCCAAGTGGATTGTAAACGGAAGGACCTGAGCAGTGAGGATGAGTGCAGTCAAAACATAAACTGACATTTCTTCTATGTCCATCGACTTTTCACTTCTGCTATGCCCCTGCAGAAATTGACGTGGCCTCGGTTCGCGTTATAATAGTAATACTAATATTTTTTTTTCTTTTTGAGGGCATCAAAATTTGCCCTCGCGTTATATTCGTGGTTGCGTTATATTCATGCAAATACGGTACCTTCTGCAGCGTTCATTTCCCACCACAAAATTTGTTTTTCTTGGCAAGGAAAAAACGGCAACGACCACCAGCATGACATGATGTTAGGTGCAAACCCATTATAGAAACGGTTCATTTTTATGGTGAAAAGCAGTATTCGCAGCACTAGCCAAGGAGAGAGCATTAACCGTCTAAATTGTGATGTTGTTGAGCATGGAGGAGTCTTGCAATGGTACGGTAGGCTAATAAAATGTTAAAGGCATCACGGCTGATGCAGAGAGCTGTAAAGTAAAGGCCCTGATACACGTGCATGTACAACGAAATATAGCATGAGCATGCCAAAGCAGTATATCGCAAAGTTTCTAGCTCGTGCCAACGCCCAAATGCGATCTATATTAAGAATATCATTGCATCTCCATGTTCTTCTTTTGAGGTAAGGCAGTAATGGATTCTTTCGAAGAATTGTAGATTTTGTTTTTTGCCTTCAGATCTATCATGTGAGCACATGATCCCTTTTTACGTACCCGGTGACCTGGTGTTTCACAGTGCCAATCAGTGAGTGAAGAAACTTGTTTCCGCAGGCCGACTTGACAGTTGGCGTATATTCAAGTAGCATCCTCCCGTGTCGGTCTCAAGCGGTGATGTGAACATCGTAAAGTAGAATTTTGATAATGATAAAGATATATTTAACTACTCACTGAATATTTGGCAACTTTAAAGAAGAGCCAACAACCTTATTCAATATGTGAATACACACCTCCCATTCCTTCCTGAAAAAAAAAAGTATTGAATAAACGACGTGCTAAAAACTCAAGACGGAAGCAAAACAGGAAGGACAAACACGGCGTCTCAAATGCAGCTACTAAATTTTATTTACCACACTTCTTTTTACAGTCATCCCTGTCCTAGCCTCCCCTCACACATTTGCACGTGCTCCACATTGTCTGCTAAAGTTGAATTTGTGACCTTCACTCTGGGTAATCTTTTATCTCTAACTCAACCTTTCTGGACCCTCACACAACCCAAGGTCACCCGTACACAGTGTCACTCAACAAAGTGCTACCCGCTTCCCCTTTATTTATTTTTTTTTCATTTTATTTGCACTTGATTCTGCTGTGCTCCTTGGGGCATTAGAACAGGGAGAGGGGTGCATGAAGAATTTAAAAATAAACATGGTGAATGTAATATAGGAAATAGTGAAGATGGCAACTGGTTCGTCTCTTGTAGTACAAACAAAAAATGATGAGAGGCAGTGTGACACATCATCACCTTTGAACAAGTGATCTAGTCTCTGAGGCAGATGATGTGGCATCATCAGGTATATTGTTTCTTCTGGATTCTTGTTTGGTCATGTGGAAAAGGTTATAGCAGAATGTTAGATTGAGGTTTTGTCGTCGGGTAGATAGTAATGGCCAATTTAGTTTGTCTTTCATTTTTTAAACACTTTGGCACACACAATAGTTATTCAAAAACAAATCTAGCTTGGTATGTGAAGATATTTTTGACTATGCCATTAATACGTATCTGAAAATGGTTTCCAAGACTGACACTTGTAGCACACCAATGTCACAAATACAGAGTCAGATTTACATCTGTTGAAAACTACGGGTTGCGTTCTACCACAAAAAATGCCTCTAGCCGGAGGGTAACATCTCAGTCAAGTTTCAAGTGCCTCAGTTGTTTGAATCAAAAGTGGGTGGCTTGCCTTATCGAATGCTTCGCCTTGTGCACAATAACAAAAGCAGCACGGCACATGATAACTGTTGCTTCCCAAGTCTCCCCCTTGGCACAGTGGCTGAGCGTCGGGCTTCAAAATCTTACGGTTCTGGGTTTGATTCTTCTTGGGGGACATTGAGAATTTCTTTTTTTCTTTTAATGTATCCACTTATCACTCTCTTGCGCATGTACCCCAGGAATAATATGGGCTGACACACCCGATTGGACCTTTTTCTGCGTCTCTGGTCCCTAAGAGACCTATCGTCTCGCAATTTGTCAAACAGTCCCAAGTATGGGATGTCAACTTTGCATTCCATTCCTAGTTCAAACCACAGCTTTCTCAAAAACCGGCAGGTACGTCAAAGAAGCACCAAGGACCACCTCTGCTCACATTGTCCGCGATAGTAGTACACATCGCGACACTGTTAGACGCGAACACGATCTATCGGCGCATTTTCGCATTTTACTTCTGAATAGTATTAGCGAGCACGACATTTTATCGCTTACATTATAGAGCTAAGTGAGCTCTTTCCGTGGCAATAATAACTTGAATGACATCCCTTGGTTTCAAAGAGAAAAACTGGAAAAACTGACGATCGCTTGTTCGCGCTAACAGTGTCGCGCTCTGTACATGCACGTCACTCGAGAGACGAAAATATTTTTGAGGAGGCTGCCCAAGGAATAGAAAACGACATTGCTGTGGTTCAATTTCGGTTTAGAGAAAGTCATCTTCTCGTATTTTTTTTTTTCTTGGTCCGTATTTGTTTTTATACTTCGCTTGTTGAGAACCAAAATTTGACCCTCGGGAGTGGAGTCATTGCCGCCCGAGGTTTTTTCTTTCTCGACGTTTGGGGAGATCCGCTGACTGCCGTTTCGCCGTCCTCCGCAGGACGGGTCGGTGGAGGAAGGGATCCTCTCGTCGGAGCTTTACCCGATCCACCACCTGGACGGACACGAGTTTTTCCCCGGCGACTTCGTTGTGGAAAACACAGGTGCGGTCACGTTTCTCTCCGTGTTGAGTGAGCTTCTTGAAGCGCTTTTCACTCAATGAAAGGCACGCCGAAAGCGCCCTAAAAAGGTTTGCAATTTATAGAGCATGGTTACCCTGGCGTGCCCATGACCAGCCGTGGGTGTGCCTCCGTCAGTGGAGACGTGCCCTGCCGTGTCATATTGGCACCTGAAATGACATTTGCGCAAAGTGTGCAAATGCAAAAGTTTACCCCGCGTAATGAACGCAGCCTTGAAATATGTGTAAATTTTTCGGAGGGAAAAAGTGTGTTCATTATGCGAGTAAAATACAAAGTACGGTAAAACTCCCTGCGAGAGAGCGCCACCCAACTTTTGTTCTAGCAAGCAGCCCAGTTTTCACCATGCTTTAAATTGCGGGTTTTATATATTAGTTTGCTTTGGGGACCAAACTCGATTCTGAGATTATTGAGCTCATATTTTGCGATTCCTTCAAATGAACGCAACAAGCATATTGAGTAGTATAATTAAAAAATGTTTAAATAAATATAAAAATAATTTGGAGCAAAATCTTTACTTTTTTCCTCGCTCTTTTTTTCTTTGAGACTGTAGTTCAGTTTGACACTATAGTAGAGTTTGAAACTAGTCCTGTTGGAGACTTCAGTCCCATTTGAGACTCCAGTCCAGCTTGAGACTCGCTATCGCACAGGCCTTCAAACGTTGATAGTTGTCTCCGTGGCACCACAAAATGGCCGGACGATTGTGGCAATGTAACGGACGCCTTTGGCCACTCTTTCTGTCCGAAGGTCCCGGGATGAGGCGGCCCGTTTCCCTCTTCCTTTTACAGACGACCCTCCTGCACACGAGTACGGGGTGCGTTAAGCACGTGGACCACTCTGGGCGGACGGCGGTCATCACCCTCTTCAGAACCTACATGGCCGGAGCAGACCCCCAGTAGGTTCTGCTCTTTTTAATAATTAATGTGTTTATTGGGTCAACAATAGTTATTTGGAATGTATCAGTCACTTTACACGAGCTTACTGGCGCCGGTGGGACCCAAGTACAGTCTAAGCTCATTATAACAGACCTGGTTACAACAGACATTTGGATACAGCATACCAATTTGTGAAGTTCAGTTGGTTTCCCTCTATGCACCATTGACTCAACTTCATATCTGCATACAACATACTTCTCTTACAACAGACCGAAATCTTGGTCAAAATCAAGGTCTGTTATAATGAGCTTAGACTGTAGTAACAAGCGTACTCGCACTCAATGCCGCCGAGCGAGAAGCTTCTTTGTCGTCGCGTAAGTTCATGGATATAAAGCAAACGTTTTCTTTCGATCTCTCTTTCGTAAAAGTTGACGACTCGTAGATTGGACTCTGCGTCAACACTCGATTTGGGCTTGTGATTGGAATGGCTCGTGGTCTTCGCACAATGCGCGAAAACGCCTTCGTCGTCCGTTGCATCACGGCATCGCACGATTAATTTAACGCATCGTCACTCGACATCGCGTGCTTCGTCGCGCCATGCCACGTGATGCGGTGTCGCACGATGCTGCAACACGCACTGTGACGTCATGGGACACTGCATATCACATGACGTGAGATTGCACCAGTGCCACGCGGTGTCGCATCGTGGGATGCATTGTCGCGTAACACTGACGTCACTTGACACCCGAGCCACGTGACGCTTTGACGTCGCACAAACGGGCGCCGTGATTGGTGGAAACTCAAGACAGAAGGAGAGCACATGTGGTCAGGGAAAGGGGCATCTCGATGAGCGTCCGAGGTGCAGTGAGGAAAGGATCCAAAATGCCGTCACTTTACGTCTCCTTTGGCGGCACTCAGTGCCTAGGTAGGAAACATACCGTATCTGCACGAGATATAACGCGACCACGGAGGCTATAACGCGAAGGGCAGCGTTTGATAGCCTCAAAAGAAAAAAATAGTTACTACTATTGTAACGCGGGCCGAGGCCGCGTCAGTTTAACACACTCGGGGCATAACCAGAAGTGAAAAGTCAATGGAAACAGAAGAAATATCAGTTTTATGTTTTGACGGCACTCGTCCTCGACTGCTCAGGTCCTGCCGATTTACAATCCACTTGGCCACTACGCAGATAAGCAGTAGCACGGCACCGCTCCTCTGGTAGTTCCCTTTTTCTTCGGCGTGAGCTCCTCGGCAGCCCCACAATCCAAGCAAGGCAGGAAGCAGAAGCACCAACACCGCAAACACCAGACCACTCTGGAGCAGAAACTAAAAAATGCGCAGGCAGAAAAAGACTGCTGAACCCAATACACGATCACACTTCTTGTTCTGGTCCCTCTGCATAAACAAACACCTCGTGTTGCACACGATTACGTAAAGCGGTCTTGGCTTGGCTTGTGTTGACTTGACTCGGCCTGGCTTGGCTTGGCTTGAATTGGCCAGTGCCCGCATTCCCGCATGGCGTGCGCGTGAGTTTCTGCTGAGCGTGTGCGCGCGTTGTACAAACACAAAAGCGATAAAAAAAATGTTTTTTATCTTTTCTATTGGCCCCTTCAGGTGGCCCAATAGCTAATAAATTCCCTTCCACACCCCCACTTCTTTTCCCACCGGATCTCCTGCATTGAGCAGGAGGGATGGCTTTCCTCTGGCTTTCTCCAGACTCGCGCGCCTCGTGGCTGAACTCGATTCCGAATATAACGCGAGGTGCGTTTTGGAGCACGTAATTCGAAAAAAACTCGCGTTATATTCGTGCAAATACGGTACCACTATTCTCTGGACTATGATCTGCACCTGGCGTATAGTCCACAGGGGCAAATACCGTATGTACTCGCATAAATGGACCTTTTTCACATACCGACGGCACCGGGCGGTGGCTGCACGAACTAAAAATCGAGGAAGGGACCTACCTGCGCTACCCAATCGATAATGGGAGCTACGCTACCAGTTTCTTCGTTCTCTGAGCAGCGGGGCGTGCCGCAGCGCGCCGTCCAAGTGGGGCATCCGTGGCGTCCACTTAAACGTCGTGTTATTCTTTCCGTCCGCTTTCTTTTTTTGCGTAACACAATTATATGTATGCTGCAATTACGTTTGCTACTCGCTGATCTATAGCCTCCTTCCGAATTTCCTCGATTTTTGGTGCCAATTTCCGCCGCTTGGCATCGGGCGCTCCGCGCGTGCGCAGAACGCTTCTCGGAAAAGAGTCCATTCTCTCACTTTTTTTTTGCGGAAAATCGATGGAAAGTTGGGGGGTGCGAGAATTACGCGGGAAAAATTTTCTGCAAAAACGTAAAGCTCTAAAAAAAAAAAAAAAAAACGAGGCGGCTGCAAATTGGGGTTTTTGCGCCGGCAGCTACCTACAAGGTTTGAGAACTACCAATACAGGACTTACCTTAACAATAAAACCACAGGTTCAACACAAAGCAAGATTTATTTACAAACACAGTCTGAGTTAAGACTTACCTACGTCGCTGATAACGACCTCAGTCCGAATCACCGCTCATTCACACTGGAAGCGGATCCGCGTTCGCAAAGCGGTTGCGAACGCGGTTGTATAAAGATCCAGTACAATTGCACGCGCACTCGATGACATCAAGTGCGCGTGCAATTGTACTGGATCTTTATACAACCGCGTTCGCAACCGCTTCGAACGCGGATCCGCTTCCAGTGTGAATGAGCGGTCAGTCCTAGCATCGCTGGTCGTTGCCCCTCGTCGTCACCTCCCGATTTCTCGACGACCGCGGGCTGCGCGAACGCCGTCTAGTTGCGCGCACGCGAAACCGGCTCAACGACAGTGTGACTAGCGTCTGGGAGATGGCGCTAGGCTGCCTAGGGCGCCTTGGGCGCTTGGAGCATTAAACGGCGCCGCACGCCGCTCCAAACGGAGCGGCGCGGCGCCGGAAAATGCGGGCGGTGGAGAGCGCGTGCATCATGCGGGTTTCGCGAGCAGACGACTTTCGCCGCTGCAGTTTTGGGGGTGCGAGGATTACGCGAGGAAAAGAAAAATCCAATTTTTGGTGGCTCACATTAGGGTGCGAGGATTATGCGAGTAAATATGGTACTGATTGAAAATAAAGTGTTTCCCTTAGGTCGTCGGCACTCGCTGCATTGTCTGCTCCCGTCTCCTAGTCCGCATGTACAACGTCTATGCAGCGCAGCTTGACAAATGCTTGCTTTGTTACCTCACAGTGAAGCTTGTACCATACATAAATTGCCGTTAAAGGGGCGATGCAACAAATTTTGTACTTTGCGCAAATACCGCTTAGAACAGATCCCTGACGTTAATGACCTATGAAACACGCGTTCGTCTTTCACCCCACGCAATAGAAGTCCCAGAAAAAAAATTAAAGAAAAACGAGCAGCGTTCGTCCCCCTCAACTCGCAGCCTGAACAAGCGGCCACGTGATCTGGAGCCGATTATTTGCCGCCAATGTTGATCATAGCCACGCGCTGGGGTTGGCAAAGCACAGGACACGCGCTGAGTTTCAGACATTGTTATGGCTCGGCTATTGTCGTCGTTGCTGCAGATTGGACACGGGCCACTACCCGAATGCTTCTCGAGCTGGTAATTATCACGAGCCCAAATCGAGTGCCCACGCAATGCTCGGGTCCAATCTATGAACCGCATTCAAATATCGTCATATGGGTGTACTGCGATCCCCACGTTACGTCATCAGATTTTTCAAAGGAGAGATTGAATGAAAATGATCGCTTTTGTCCTTGAAATTACACCGCAACAAAGGAGTTTCTTGGCCAGTGGCGTTGCGTGCGAGTATCCTTGAGTCCCACTAGTGCCAGTTAGCTCGTGTAAAGTGAAAAACATTCCAAATGAATATCGTTGCAACCGCTCCTTTAAGAAAGGTCAGTATTCTACGTGCTTTATTTTAAAAGTTATAGGCAAATAAAAATTACAAAAACAAACAAAAAATAACCCCCTTCATGACGTCCTTGGTTGCTTAAGTGGCCGTGAACTAGAGGAGGGATAGTGAGCTCAGCGAGCGCTCATGGCTGCCGTACTCCTTGTCGACGGCGCAAGAGGGCGCCACTAAAGCATGTTCTGGATAGGCTGTATGCAACGGGCGGCCAGAGCGGCTCTTATTGCATTTGCTGTGTGATTAAACACTAATTCGGCATGACACTTCATTGACCACAGACTACAGCAAACACGGGGTAAAGATCAGTTAAAAATCGGAGCCACTTCGCGCTTCCATACCGCTAAATGGCGAAACCGCAAGACAAAGCTTTTCGCCGAAGGCCTTGGAACGCTCGGAGCCGGTCGGATCCTCCTGTCCATACGACCGCAGCGCCGCCGCGTACATCCGGGACCTTTCCGTGTCGGCGCCTTATCCCACTACTCCTTTCTAGTATGCGTCGCCTTTTCCACCACTTGGTGGCGGGTATGTCGACGGATCATTTCTTGTTTCCGTACTTTCTAAACTGCATTTGTTTCTTTTCTGATTTAAAATAGTGAACTAAAACTGCTTTTATAAATAATGGAAACAGTTCGCGCCACTTATATTTTGTATTTCGATTAAAAAGAAGCTTTTAGCGGCTCTGACCAGTAGTAAGCCCAGGACCAAAGACGTCACATTTTGCGCGCTTTTGGTACCGCGGGTCGCCCCCGTCGGTGGAGAAGGTTTCCGCGTCGTCCGGTTAAAATATGACGCACTGATATTTATTTACTCTCTCCGTGCCCGCTGGCTTGCCCGAACCCCAAGAGACATGGAAACCGCAAAAAAGGTAGACGCTTAAAGGGGCACTGACACCCCAAAGGTCGTATTTTTTTTTATTGTCTAAAACGACGCAAAATGTAGTCATAAACACGCACAAAAAAAAGCATTGCAAAAAAAAAAGCGTGCGCGCGCGCTTTTTTTATTTTGGTGTTTAAATCTCCACGCCGCTACCTCCTTGCTTCCTTTGATCGATGACTTCAAAAATCAGGAAATTTAGAAGCTTTGTAGGCGACATTTCTATAACATTTAATAACGGCAATCGTAAAACATGTTTTTTAACGCAATTGCGAACGCACTACGGCCCCTCTTTTTGAAATACCAAAAATCAGAGTTTGGTGAGATGTCCCTTCCAAGATTTGTGTCCTCTCTAGAAAACTTGGCGGCGGTCGAGCAGAGCATGATCGGCGAGTCGGGGAAGAAACCGTTTTTTCCGCGCCGGCGCCCTTCTATCTTGCCTCCTCCTCGCTTCGGGTCAGCGGAGGTCCGAGAGAAAGTCGAGTCGCAGGAGACCGCAAAATTTGACTCGCTGCACTGGCGGGGATCGCGCGGGAACTTCAAATGCGGCATTTGGAAATTGTTTTTTTAATTCACAAATACTGAATTCCCACGTTTCGAATTTCGAGGGTAATGTCCCGGCACCGTTTTCAATCGTTTCGGATAATAATAAAAATATTATTTTGATGTGTCAGTGCCCCTATATCAGGGGTCTCAAACACGCGGCCCGCGGGCTCGCATGCGACCCGCCCTGCCGCATGCGGCCCGCCTGACCTTGCTTGCGGCCACGCGCAACCAGCCAGAAATTAAAAAAAAAAGTTTTTTTTTTTTCCAGTTTGAATGGCTGGATGTCCTGCAGCCGAGGCATTTTCCCCTTTTGGGGTTGACTCTTATCAGCATCCCACTCCCCAAGTTCCAGCCTGTGCCCCCTTCCCCCTCTCTCTTTCCTCAACTGTTCGATCTTTGTATTTAGGAGAAAAAGATAAGCCACAGGGGGGGGGGGGGGCATGTTCCTTTTGTTCTCCTTCTCCGGTATGGGAGCGCTCTATCGAGGTCACAGTCACACAGTGCGCCAGCAGGACATGTTGACGTCACTGCAGCAAAAGAGATATGATTCAGATACTCTCGAAACATCAGCTCGGGAAAAGTTCCGGGTCTTCTTCGGTCCGCCCCAGATTTCGACTTATTGGTGCTTCTGCAGCAACGTGTTTCAGTGTTGCTAAAATTTTGCTACGGTGGTTGTTGCAATGTCGTTGGCGAAGCCATGTACAAAACGTAAAATTGAAGACGAAAAGCGACTATTTCAAGAGCGGTGGGAACTCGCCTACTTCTTCACAGAATCGCGGGACAAAGTGTTGTGTTTAATTTGCCAGCAGACCATTTCTGTGCCCAAGGAGTACAACATCCGACGTCATTTCAAGTCATGCCATGGAGAGAAGTATGATGCGCTCGCTGGAAAAATCCGTGAGGACACGGTTTTCCAACTTAAGACGTCGTTGGGAAAGCAGCAAGACCTGTTTCAGAAAGCCAGCAAGACAAGTGACGAAACGGTAAGAGCGAGCTTCATTGTCGCTGAGCTTATTGCCAAATCCTCAAAACCGTTCAGCGATGGCTTGTTCATCAAAAAGTGCCTGTTGGAAGTTTCTAACGCTGTATGTCCAACCATGAAGAAGACCTTTGAAAAAATAAGCCTTTCGCCAAACACTGTGGCTGAAAGGATTAATGAGATCAGTGACGACATGGAAAAATCATTGATGACCCTCTGCCATGGCTTCGACGCATTTTCAATCGCTGTCGACGAGAGCACTGATGTCACGGACACCGCTCAGTGCGCCATTTTCGTCAGGGGCGTGGACAAATATTTAAACGTTACGGAGGAACTCTTGGATCTCGTGCCGATGAAGGGAACGACCACAGGAGCCGACACCATTTCCGTCATCGAAAAGGTTGTTGAGCGCGCCGGATTGCCATGGGAGAAGCTGGTTTGTCTTGCAACCGACGGTGCGCCGTCGATGGTGGGGAGCAAGAGCGGGCTTGTCGGACGACTGAGGAAGAAACTCGCGGACCTTGGTATCGCTAAGCAGTTTGCAGCGGTTCACTGCATTCTTCATCAAGAGGCACTGTGCAGCAAATCACTGCAAATGAAGAGCGTCATGGATATCGTATTCGGCACAGTCAACTTCATACGTTCAAGAGCACTAAACCACCGCCAGTTCGTCTCTCTTTTAGAGGCGGCTGGTAGCGAGCATGGTGAGCTTCTGTATCATACTGAGGTACGATGGCTGAGCCGCGGAAATGTCCTTAAACGTTTTTTTGATCTGCGAGAAGAGATTGACGCTTTCTTGAAGAGCAAGAACAAGGGCATCGCCGAGCTCTCAGACGCGAAGTGGCTCCTCTCCCTCGCATTCCTCACTGACATAACTGCCCACCTGAACTGCCTCAACGCTAAACTTCAGGGCAAGAACAAAATTATCACGACGATGCATACCGACATTCGGGCATTTCAAGGCAAGCTGCAGCTCTGGGAGCGACAGCTAGGACAGCAAAAGCTTGACCACTTTCCAACGCTGAAGTCGCTGGGTCACATGGATCAAGAGTCCTGCGGTATCTTTTCCGAGCTTCTCCGTAACCTCCAAAAGGAATTTGAAGAGCGGTTTCAAGACGTAAGCAGCCTCTCCAAGGACTTCGAAGTTTTCTCGTTGCCCTTCTCGGTGCAGGCAGATGACGTCGACGCAGAGCTCCAGATGGAACTTCTGGAGCTGCAGGCTAACGCCACATTGAGGCAAAAGTTTCAGGACGTGGGAGTGCCGCAGTTTTACAGGTTTCTGGACGAAGCGTGCTTCCCGGCACTCCGTCAACAAGCAGCGAGAATCATCGCCATGTTTGGGAGCACCTACCTGTGCGAGCACCTTTTCTCCCTGCTTAAGCTAAACAAGTCCACACTCAGGTCAAGAATAACAGATGAACATTTGCGATCGACCATGAGGATCGTCTCTGCACAAGAACTTAAGGCAGACATTTCTTCGCTTGTTGCAGCGAAGCGTTGTCAGGTGTCAAGTCAACGTCTTTAGAACTTCACGCTTTCATATTCCATGTTTTGCATGAAATAAACTTTTGACTTCCTTCGCCCTATTTTATGATACATGGCGAGTTATGATACCTTTTACGCGCGTAATTTTTGCGGAACGTATTACCCCCCCCCCCCCCCCCGAGTCTTGGCCCTTGGGGTATTCAATTTTGTCTATGCGGCCCGCTTCCCGAGATGAGTTTGAGACCACTGCCCTATATCATTGCAGAGCCCCCTTTAAGGGAAAACCCTAATCTCAAAAAATCAAAAATAAAAGAAAGTTATTTAAAAAAATCTTTTTGTCTAAGTCACAAACAACTTACATTGAAAGCAATACTACTCCCAGGAAGTGCATGTTTATATAGTTACATCAATAAGTTTTATATCCTGGCCATTTGCATGCATATTTTCAAGAGGTTTTCCTGTTTCTCTCAGAATTCACTTTTCGTCACAACACAGTTTTGCCCACGGTATCTTTTGGTCTAGAATCTGTATCTGAATCATTCCTTGAGGGTTTAATACTTCAAATCAGAGGGTCTCCTTTTAGCTTGTGTTTCGGTTTTACCCACAGTCTCTGGACTTTTTTTGTCGGGCTAAATATTGACCTGCTCGTTTGTGCCCTCACATCCCGACTCATATTTCTGAAAAATGTTAACTGAAATTTTTTTTACTTTGCTAAAACTTGAATGACTTATTTCTAATTTTCAGCAAAAATGTTTTAATTTCTGATTACTTTCTTTTATAACGCTGAAAGAAAAATTATACAGGCGTGATCATCCTGACAAAGACTGGTAAGCGCAAAATGTGCGATGGGCTTGTACCGGAAGTTTGCTTTCATTTCTGACACATGCCGTGATGTGCTTCAGCCTTTGAAAGGTGCACAGTCATCAGTAGACAAAAGGACAAGGCTCATGCGTGAGATTATAGAAGCGCGCGCTATCGGACAAGCGGGGTCAGATTGTGTTAGTACCCCGTCACTTGCCTTGTTGGAAAAGGAGTGCATGTTTTTTTGTAGATCAGAGAACAGCAGTGTGCGCAGATGACTCTAGGAACACATGTCGTTCTTTTTAAGTGTTGTTTTCCTTCTTTGCTTTTGTTTTGGGCATTTTGTATTTATACGCGTTGTCAGATCCATTAAAGCTCAGGTGTAAGTCAGCACCGTGTTTGTCTTCCGTCTTCTGCTCTGTCCATGTCCCTGCGCTGTTTTTCACCCGTTGGAATATGGAAGTTAATAGTCGGTGCCTTGTCCTGTGTGCTGTCTCCTCCGTGTCCTTGTGTTTTTGCGCTTTTCAAGTATTCTTTGACGCTTTCCTGGCCATGGGTGAAATGCCTGTTTTCTGTAGATTTTTGTTACATTATTCCCGAGGAAACTATGAGGTTTACATTATGATGCCATATATAGAAATGAAGCCAGATAAATGTTGTTTTGAATGATGCAGTCGGGAAAAACAGAACCTTGATTTCTAATGCAACATTTTATTGTTTAAACGCAGCCTTTTCTAAAAGTTGAAACAAACCGGTTAAAGATATGTCTACATTCTCAAAAGCAAAAAGCTTCGAAATGTATACTAAATGTTTCTTATTTTGACAACAAAAAGGTCCGCAAAAACGAGAACTCTAGCTCGGAAAAGTTTTGAAGCGATCAAAAATCAAGTCGACCTCATGACTGACGTTCCGCTGGGCAAAGCAGTTCCGCAGTGTGGTGAAGCACAGGTTGGTTTTGCTGATAGTCTTTATCGGAACTGAAATACGGTGATTTGGCTTCATCATCAGACCCACAGCTGTTATCCGACTCTAAAAGATTGATGAAGGATTCGTGAGGATTGCGAGCACGCGCTGGGCCCGAGCAAGTGGCCATAGCTGTCACCAACGACGACGTCGTTGACGTCGTCGATCGTCGGTCAATCGTCGATCGTCGGATGATCGACCCACGTCGATCGCGGGCGATAGCACGTTTTGTGGGTGCAGTCGGGAGAGGTAATGCTTTTCAGCGCTGTCTTTGGTGGCGACACGAGTTCCCCGCTTCCGAGATCTAGCGCGCCGCGAACCGAGCAAGCGCCATCGTCTAGTCGCACTGGCTGCATGGCTTGGCGCTCGACATTCTGCGCTCAAAATGCCGTTGCTGTCTAATGTTTTGCAGTCCACTGGAGCTGGGAGAACAAGAAGTGAGCGTGTATGACATCAAGGATCACCCCGGACTTCAGGTACCGGCCGGCGTCCTGCGTCATCAGGGTTGCCAACTTTGAGGTAGGCCTCGTGCTTTGGCTGCCAGCTTCGGTTTTGTTTTTAATGCGTAGCATTTATCGGGCCAGCTCTTTAACTGCGGCAGCAGACACGACAACAGAGCTGTCTGCAATCAAGCATGTGTCGATGCGCATCGGCTTCGCACATTCAATGCTTTGAACATGGCTGCAGACATATGACCAGTCTAACGTCATACAAGCGAGAAACGGGTCTCGGACAGTGTCTGCAGACGGTCTTTTGTATGATGTGTTATCAGTGTGACAGCAGCCTTAGAGATTTTGTGTCTGTGTCTTTGACGTAATCTCAGTGGTGACATTACTCCGTCGACGTATTGGTGTGGCTGGGGTCTGACCACGGTGCTGAAGCTCTGGGTTCACAAGCAACATAAACATATATACACAACCAGCAAACAAGACTTGCGCTCTTATATCCTCGTTGCTTCTTAACTCGGTGTATTGTGTCATTTTTGTTTGTTTTATTACATATGTTAACACTAGTGCAGAACGCCCATGGAGCGAAGCCGGTGTTGTCTGTCCACCGGAAATGGCACCTAAATTCCTATTGGCTGCGATGCGTCATGTGGCTCCATAGCAACGGCGTCATTGTGGCTAAGGAGCCAGCTCGAACTGCTGGCAGCGCAGCGGGAGAAGGGGGACTCGGGTATGTGCTGGCCTGACGTTAGCCCGCGCCGTTCAGTCGTAGGCTCAAGGATGACGCCATCCTTGGCGTCGTCCTTGAGGTCATCTTAGAGGTCATCTTAGATGTCGTCCTCTACGGCGTCGTCCAGACGTCGTTCTTGACCTTGTCCTCGACGTCGTCCTTGAGGTCGTCCTCGGCGTTGTCCTAGACGCTGTCCTTGGACGTCGTCCTAGAGTTCGTCCTAGACGCCGTACTTGGCGTCGATCTCTAGGACGTCGACCTCGACGTCGTCCTGTACGTCGTCCTAGCAACGGCCCGCTCACACACATGCGTTCGGAGCGACCACTATGCTTATGAACGGATGCAACCGCTGCGACTTCAACGACAACTGTGCGCGACGTGTACACACACATGGAACCGCATGCAACAACACGAATCAACAGCCAATGAGAAACGAGCTTCAGCTGAAGCAACCCAGCCAACCCAGCTACGCTTACAAACATGGCGACCGCTTTCGTGCCCGACGCGAGGTCCTCACCGCTGCCGGAGGTTTCGGCTACGGTGTACAGTCACGATGATCTGCTGTGCGCCTACAATAGCTGTGTAAAGGCTGGTTCAGACATCTGAAACGAACCCGTTATCCACGACTGCGTCCGTTGTGACCGAAGCGACCACTCTGCGCCGCGCGTACACTCCTGCAACCACTGCAACAAGCGCAGCAGGTCGGCAGCACGGCCGCCGCTTCTCTGCCGCCGTCAGCTGTCTCCAGCGGTGCATCTAAAAAGAAGGGGATGCGCTGCCACTTACTTGCGTAACAGAAAATAGAAACACCGTCTTCTATGACCTCAAGCTTTATTCATTTTTTTTTAGGATACGCTTGCAGGGTAGTGCACTAAAAAGAAAAAAAGATGCAGTACGCCGTCTTGCACGATCACGACTTTAATACACGACTTTGCCAACAGTACAAATCTCGCCACACGCCTTTTCTACGATTATAAAAAGACGGCGTAATCTTAGCAGCGAGACAGCAACAAAGAAATATAATTTCGTGATCAGATAGACATTGCGAGCGTTCAGGATTGCTAACACTAATCACCCTTTCGGGTGATGAAAACATGTGAAAATTCGCGTCCTTTATACGGTACGCACCAGTAATACCTTGAACTTGAGCACACGCATGGAATGCGCCAAAATAGAATCCGGGCGATGTTCGAGGATACAAATGCTAAGAAAGCACCACTGTAGTCGAAGTAACAAACACAACGGCACGGGCGTTTCTGCTGTCTTGAGAGTGCCGCCACGAGATCGCCGCACGAGGAGGTGGATCTTCCCTTCTAGTACGTGAAGGGTTATCATAGCGACACACGACGAAAATTCACAGTCAAGGATAGCGCTTTTACGGGGAACGATGAGCTTCCACCACGCCGTCCACGCCGACGATCACCACCGACGCCATGTTTGCAAATAGAAGGAGCCGGCCTGCGACCGGCATGCAACGCGCGACCGAGCTTTCCTCGACTTGTGATTGGTCTGTCGCTCCCGTCGTTCCCGAACGTAACGAAAAAGTTCAGCCCGGCTCAACTCCTTGCGTTCTGAACGAACACGAACGAAACGACCGTTTGGCGCTTCGTTGCTATGGCAACTCGTCGTTCCAACCGGTTGCATTCGTTCGTAAGCGTAGGGGTCGCTCCGAACGTAACTGTGTGAACGGGCCTTAAAGGTCATCCTAGAGGTCGTCCTTGACGTCGTTCTTGATGTCGTCCTTGACGTCCTCCTAGACACCGTCCTTGATGTTGTTTTCGGTATGTGCACGGCAACGCAGATGCTTTGTCACAAGCCGTGAAGCCATTAATAGGTGTAGAAACATTTCTTGAAAACATTTCACCGATGGGACTATAATGCTTTCGCATTCCCACACGTAAGAAGTCTTAAGTGTCCTCCTGGAAATTTTTTCTTTCTTTCCTTTTGAAAATTTTTTTAAAAAAGGAAATGCTAGCTTTTTTTCTTTTTTAAAGTAGTATTTTTTTTTTTTTTCGTTTTGGTTGTGCTATTTATACATTGATGGCACCACCACCCCATCACCAGAAGTATGCCCTTGACTTCCTGGTCGAGAGCCCCGTCTGTGTTCTTGAGATAAATTGGTTAGAGTTGAACTTATTAAACACGTTCAGACATCTCTTCCTTCTTAGTGTTGGCACGCTCGGCCCGCGACCTTGCCCTCTGCCACCGTCTTCAACACGTAAAATATTTTGTTAGAAAGTGAAAAAATTTCTACATTTTTACAAATGCAAATGCTTTAGTAGTAAACAACCCCATTAAGTTTTCCGCGGGCCTTCCTAAATTAATCTCGCAGCTGCCTTCATCGAAGTGCTTGCTGCAGTACGTATGTACAGTATCTGCAAACATACTTCTTCAGGATGAAGGTCATGAAATCAAATGTGGGTCTTGTGAATGTCAGTTGAGCACTTCCAAAATGTTTAACGACTCTTAATCTTATTGGCAAGCAATATTGAACCCCCAAAATCAGACAGAGAGGGGGCTCGAGTAATCTTGCGTTACATGTGCCGGAATTGAGAGAACATCTTGGCGCATCACTTTAAGCATGTGACAGATTTATATCTTCTATTTCTATGGGCTGAACCCTTCCCCCTTCTGCCCCCCTCCCCCTTTTCGTTTTCCGTCCGGCCCGCTTCGCCTCCGCTTGCGGCAATTCGGCTCGCTGCAACAAAAGGTTGCTGACCCCCTGCTCCAGATTATTACTAGTGATGGACCGAATCTGCCGAACTTCAAATGCGGCAAAAGTTCTGCAAATGCCGAACCTTTTCATAAAAAGTTCGGCAAAGATTCGGCAAAAATTCGCAAATGTCTGCACACGCGCAGAGTGCGCACGGAGCCATGGATTGCAAATGGACGCCGTGCAGTCGTGTGTTATCATCGTTATGGACCATCAGTGCAGTGTAGTACAACCAGCGGCCACGGCGCGGTGGGGAGTAGGCAACACGGTAACTGTGCATTTGTGAGCGAGTGTGGTTCTCTTCAATATTTTCTGCCTTCAACAATAGATCGACCAGTAATTTATGCAGTCCACTGCGCAAGTGACAAATGTGTCCGTGCATTCTGAAACATTGGCCGACAATTACTTTAAAGCACTCCTTGCAGTTATAACAATTCTGTTTTTGGCTCAGAAGTAGTGTGTTCCAAACAAAATAATGTTGCTTTTTCAATTGTTATTTCGCGCATTTTCATGTATCTGGCATAAAACTAAACTCAGAACTGTAATGCTCGACGTTGCACATCCGACATTCCTAACTCTTCCTATCTTTCGAAACGTTCGTGTGTGTCTTAACACCAGAAACGGGCATTTTAAAAGTTAAAAACGAGACGTTGCGTAATATGGGACGCACACTTTGATGCAAAGCTGACGTCTAGTTACTCAAATCGAAAACATGCATATTTACAATATTATTATTATCTCTTCTGGTGAAGGTTCAGCAACCGTTGCATTCGTTTTCGCGCACAAAACGGTGACTCCCAGAGAAAGCAAGAACGCAGCGTTATTGTCTTCATTTTAGCCATGTACACCAAGGAGGTTGATGTACACAGGCAACGCAGGCTTGCGTGATGATGCTTCAAAACCGAAACTCCAGTAGCGTGATTCAGTGACTGCGCCACGCTCGCTTCTACCCAACCTTGTTGTCACGCCACTTCTGCAAGCTAGGAGTCACTAAAATTGCCAGTAAACACACAAAAATGACGCTGATACAATTATCTTGTAGGATATGACCTTATTTAGTAATAACTACGTACAATATGCATTGCATGTTTCATTTTAGTTAAGAAAAAAGAAACATAAAACCTTTTTCGCCAGAAAAACGAAATGTCAATGTTGGGTCTGGTAACAATGTATTTTTGCCAAATCTTTGCCGAATCTTTAGAGAATTTAAGCAAGAGCCTGGCTTTGCCGAATCCGAAGATTCGGCGCCCGAACTTTCGATTCGGCAAAAGTTCGGCTCATCACTAATCATTACGTTCATCATCTGCTCCCAACGGTAATGGTTGCTCGGTGCAAGGCCCTCTCTCCTCTTCCTCTGGAACCAGGACCGAGAGTCCGAGTCCACGGCGGGGCAGGTGGTGGACGGTGCACCCGATGGGCAAGGTGCAGGTGCAGTGGGTGAGCGGCAAGACCTCGCTCTGCTACCCCCAGGAGCTGTACCGCATCGGGGAGTATGACTCGGACGACCTCTGGGACGACGAGGACGACGGCGGCGACGACTCCCAGGACTCCTGGGAGACCCAGTCCGAGAGGTCGCTCCCCGACCAGGCGTGAGTGGACTTTGGGGTCGCGCCCCGGGGAATACTACCTCCTCGAAAGTGGTCCCTTTACTTCCCGCCCGGTGGGCGGGATACAACTTTGAACACACTGATCAAAGACTCGTTCCAGACACTCACCGTAAAGTCCCGAGAGATTAGCCCATCTCAAATTGATAGAAAATTGGATGGAAACAAGGCGAGCTAACTTTCAAAGTGCCATAAAAAAAAAAAAGTAAAAAAAATCAGCAGAACCCATCCTTTGGGGAATGATTATCTACGCTAATGCGAATAGAATCAAACGGTGCGGAGTTAGCGCGTTCGTTCAGTGGCGGCACACTCTAGATACGCCAGCCCACCTTGAGTCTGATTCTAAATTTGTTGACACTATCACAGTTCTGCGCACGATCTCCGCAGCCCAGCACGTGCGCTTGTGTCACTTATGAAGGTGAGCAGCACGCGCCATACGCGCATAACACTCAAAATGAGAACCAATCAGACTTTCTAGGCGTCTCAGCTAGTTTCAAACCAACGGTATTCTAAACGGTTGTTTATATCTATAGGACGCGCTTAGGCGCTGTCAAGCAAGGGCGCCGCGTCGCACGAGGGCTCATTCCGCTCTCTGTGAGAGCTGAGCACGGCCGCCAGCATCACCCTCTCCCGAGCGCGGGAGAGGGTGAGCTTAGCGGCCGTGCTCAGCCCTCACGAGACGGAATGAGCCCCGCTGCATGGAACGCGCGCGCACCGGTAGCTTGACAGCGCTGTAGCAAGCGCGTCCTATGGTAAAGATATAAACAACCAGTTTAGAGTGCGTTGAATGACTGCCTTCATAGCTCTGTGGTTAGCGCCTGCTCGCTGATCAAAGGGTCAGACGGTTCGAATCCCAGCCGGCGCCGGTCTTTTTATTTATTTATCGACCCGCTGGCGTAAGAGGTTAGATAGCCAGATAGATAGATAGAGAATAGACGAGTGCGTGAAGTAGCCAAAGAATGCTATTCGCATTAAAATGCTGGTTTTAGATTTGCGTGACATTTGAAACTTGCGATCACAGGAAATGGCGATGAACCAAAGACGACTCGCCCTTTCCAGCCAGCAGTGTTCGCTTCTATCTCCTGCCGTGGTTAAGTAACTCTGTTTCTGCCGAGGTCACCATCGTCCAGGGCCCTGCAATTACTAAAAGTAGACAATGTTTCAGAAGTAGTTCGATGTTTCGAGAAAAAATTGTAGAGCCCATCCACTTCACGTGAAGATTCAGGACCTCACTATCTAATAATGCCAAGGAAGGCTGACCCACGTAGTGCCGCCCTCTTTTAATTGATACTTCGCCACGAGTAATCAGAACGGAAGGAGCGCCGTTTAAACGGGAGTTTTTAATGCGAATAGCATTCTTTGGATACTTCACGCACTTTTCGTCTATGTATCTATCTATCTATCTGATCTGGCTATCTAACCTCTTACGCTAGCGGGTCGATAAATAAATAAAAGACCGGCGCCGGCTGGGATTCGAACCGTTGACCCTTTGATCAGCAGGCAGACGCGCGTAACCACAGAGCTATGAAGGCAGTCATTCAACGTCACTCTAAACGGTTGTTTATATCTTTACCATAGGACGCGCTTGCAGCGCTGTCACAGCTGGCCGGTGACGCGCGTTCCATGCACGAGGGCTCATTCGCTCTCTGAGGCTGAGCGCAGTCCGCTGAGCTCACCCTCTCCCCGCGCTCGGGAGAGGGTGATGTAGCGGCTGCGTGCTCAGCCTCACGAGAGCGGAATGAGCCCTCGTGCATGGAACGCGCGCGCACCGGTAGCTGTGACAGCGCTGTAAAGCGCGTCCTATGGTAAAGATATAGACAACCGTTTAGAGTACCGTTGGTTGAGACTAGCTGAGACGCCAGAAAGTCTGGTCGGTACCATTTTGAGTGTTTGTGCGTGATGGCGCGTGCTTTGCTCGCCTTCCTAAGTGACACAAACGCACGTGCTGGGCTGCGGAGATCGTGCGCAGGGCTGTGAAAGTGTCAACAAATTTAGAATCGCCTCAAGAGTGGGCTGGCGTATCTAGAGTGTGCCGGCCACCTGACGAACGCGCATAACTCCGCACCGTTTGATGCTATTCGCATTAACGTAGATAATCATTCCCAAAGGATGGGTTCTGCTGATTTTCTTTTCTCAAATTTCGCTTTAGTTTAAAAGTTATAGGCAAATTAGAATTACAAAAACAAGCAAAAAATAACCTCCTCCATGACGTCGTAGGTCCTGGCTTGAGTGGCCGTGAACTAGAGGAGGGGTAGTGGGCTCATCGAACGTTCACGGCTGCCGCACTCCGTGTCGACGGCTCGAGAGGGCGCCACTAAAGCATGTGTTGGATAGGCTGTATGAAGCGGGCGGCCAGGGCGGCTCGCATTGCATTTGCTGCACGATTAAAGACTATTTCGGCATAACACTTCATTGGCTACAAACGACAGCAAACGCGGGGTAAAGATCAGTTCAGAACGGGAGCCACTTCGCGCTGCCATACCGCCAAATGGCCGAATCGCCAGCAGGGCCCGCGCCGAAGGCCTTCGGAACGCTCGGAACCGGCCGGATCCTCGAGCCGGTATACGACCGCAGCGCCGCCGCATACATCCGGGACCTTTCTACGCTGGCCGTTGGTCGGCGCCTCATCCCACTAGCCCTTTCTAATGTGCACCGTTTTTTCCGCCGCTTGGTGGCGGGCATGCCGACGGGTCATTTCTTGTTTCCGTACTTTATAAACTGCATTCGTTTCTTTTCTGATCTAAAATATTGAACAAAAACTACTTTCATAAATATTTGAAACGGTTCCCGCCACTTATATTTTGTATCTCGACTAAAAAAAAGCTGTTAGCGGCTCTGACCAGTAGTAAGGCCAGGACCAAAGACGTCACATATCGCGCGCTTTCGGCAACGCGGGTCGCCCTCGTCGGTGGAGGAGGTTTCCACGTCGTCCGGTTAAAATATGACGCACTGATATTTAGTTACTCTCTTCGTGCCCGCTGGCTTGCCCGAACCCCAAGAGACGTGGAAACCGCAAAAAAGGTAGACGCTTAAATATGATTGCAGGGCCCCTTTAAAGGGCAGCCCATGGGCCGTAGTGCAAAGTGCCAGTACAAAATTCGAAAGGCAGTTCGAAAGGGGTGGTACCAGGACTGAATCAGAAGAGCATACGTGCCAACTCTCCCGAATTTTCCGGGAGCCTCCCGAATTCTGATCACATCTCCCGATTATACGGAGGGGACCTCAGATTTCCCGAAAAGTAGCCGCCATAGGTTGTTTTTTTGACGCCCTCTTGCTAAAATTATCACTTGAATTGCGAGTGCGAGTTGCTTTCGAGTTGCTCGAGAGTAAGCTTGCGGGTACTCCGACGGTTTACCACGTGACAACTCTGGAGCAGCAGCGTAAAACAAGGGTAGATTTTAAAACGCCAAGGTACGAAACCTCTACTCTGGAGTAAGTTCGAGCGCATTTCGGAACACAGCTTATATGATCGTGGGTGCGCTAGGCTTCAGTTGGCTTTGTCAGGTCGTCGAGTGAAATGTGTAACACCGAACTACTTTTTGTGTTTCCCGAGTTTAGTTGGAACGATCGTTGGCGCTTTCAAAAGCCAAGAAGTACTTGCAAGTATTTCTGAGATCATACACGACTAAGTTTCTGTGCTTTGGCACTTTGCGGAAAGGTGACAAGGATGGATTCTGTACCACGTGTGACTGTGATGTGAGCGTTTCGCACGGCGGCAAGGCCGACATCAAGATACACATCGCTTCACAAAAGCCTCAGAACTATGTTCGTCCAGAAGCGTAGAAATCTGGGCGAGTTGGCGATGCATCGGAATAAAAAACAGTGCAAACAAAACGATGGACCAGTAGAAGACAAGGCACTGACTTACAACTGAAATTTAATAAGAAAAAAAGAAAACAAGGCCTTCATGTTTTTCTTATTAAATTTCAGTTGTAAGTCAGCGCCTTGTCTGTATGTATACTCTTCTACTGGTCTGTTGTTTTGTTTGCGCTGTTTTTTCATTATGTTCGTGCCGCAGAAGGGCAGGGCACCGTCGCTAGTTTCCTCCAAAACAACTGCGAAGACAGTGTGACCCGCGCAGTGTGCCTCTTCACAAAATCTTTTGTCGAACTAAAAAACTTTTTACCCCCCCCTCCTCCCCCCTTCCCTGTGCGGTGGTCTCCCGAATTTTCATGTTGTTAGGTTGGCAGGTATGGAAGAGATGACCTTGACCAGATACTTGCTCACCCTCGCACTCATCGGACCAGACAAACGCAGCATCTTTTTTAGTCAGTGCAGTTAGGCAATTTGTTTTCGTGGCGTAATCTTTTATGGATGCCCGAAAGTGTCCAGCAAGCTTGAGAAAAACAGGAAGTGAGTGTAGGCCGTAGAGCCTTGTCAGCTTTGAAGTTCTCTGCTCCTGATTCATCTTTGGTGCTTTTTGTTTAGCCGTCAAAAACTTTTCCGAGGAACACTCTTGTTTCTTGAAAGAATTTGCTTTTCTCGTTGTTAATCTTCAATTTGGCGAAGCTCAGTGCTCCGGGAACCTGCGACAGGTGGTTGACATGTTCTTTTCTTGTTCGGGGAAAGGTGATAGTGTCATCATCATAAACAGTGCAGGAATGTACAGTCTTTGAGATCTTTATTAGTCATAGACATAAACTTTGCAGAAATGTCCTTGACAGTCTTTGGGGACTTTATTACTCGTCATCTGAAACGAGGCTCACGAGTTCTTCCAACCAAATGGTAGTTGGTTATGCTCATGCACTTCGAATGGTGTGTCAAAGGCAGTAAAGCATTTTGGGTCTCCCTAAAGTTGGACTTCCCAATACCCTTTGCAGAGATTGACCCTCAAGAACCATGAGCACCCAGCCTCCTGTCTCATTGATAATGTCATCCATTCGTGGCATTGGGAACGGGAGAAGTTCAATCTGGCTATTTGACGATAATCGGCACAAGGACGGAATGTGCCATCTTCTTTGGGTGCAATGGTGATCAAGGATGCAAACGTTGACGTTGAAGGTCTCATGATTGCAGCATCTAGCATTCCTTGAATCGTGCATTTTAGCCTCATCTTTTTTTTCGTGAAACTTTCTTTGTAAAACAGGTGTCGTGTAGCTTGAGGGAAACATCAATAATGGAAGTCGCTGGTGGATAGGATTCCATACATTAGGTCTGGGTGCGAGGTTGGCCCGTCTCCAGCACTCTTCACCTTCTGGTGTTTACGAAGATGAGTCTTAAACCGAATTTCCGCATCTTGGTCGAGGGTCACTTCATCACGGCCTGATATGATGCGGTTCATTCTGAAGCGCTTCATATCAGGCCGTGGTAGAATGAACACAAACTCGACCTCTTCTGCGACAAGTGCCTCCACTGTAAGTTTCTTTTTCTGAAGCTCAACTTCCAATGTCCCCCAGTTTTCCGTCGTCCTAGCAGTGTCGTTATAGCTGTGAACTTCGATGGGCGTTCCAGTCTCTATCTTTCCTGTGTCCGCTATATTCCTACTGACAAGGCTGATGGATGAACCAGTGTCAACTAAGGCATCCACGTGTCTACCACTGACGATAACATAGAGAATGTTGTGCTTAACTGAGTAAACAGTCGCTTTCTTTGTCATTTGGTGGCCTGTGCTCATCAGTAGCGCCATCTACAAAGTGATTGCATGAGTTGGGTCTCGTCTTGTTAACTCAAGGCTTGTTACTTACCTGGTTTGCCGGAACGTCATTTCTGCTGCGACCGTCGAAGGGTGCATTTTGGGGTTGGTTGCTGGTCATTGTTGTCCGTAAGCAATAGTCCACGCATGCACCCTTCGGTGAGTGCAGGAGGTCCTCGGTGGTGTTTGAAAATTTTGCCTGCACTTGTTTTGTGCATCTTTGCTGTCATGGATGACCAGCAGAAGACTGAATCCCTCTGGCATTGTAGGGTCAGCAAGCTGAAGAACTCTTCTATTTTTTTATAGAAGTAATGAAGTAAGCTACTTCCTCGGTGTTTGTGGAAGATTGCTTTATCCCATCATTTCGCAGCGTTCACCACGAATGAGTAGCAAAGCTTTCTTTCAAGGCATCCCACTAATCATTTGTGTGCTCACAAACACAAAGTTCATGTCATTTTGTACCAGTCCCAATGAGAAATAGCCACAAATTTTTTATCCGCTCGGCATCTTAGTGCCAACGATTCTCCTTTCGGGCATATTCATAGAAGTCCAGCCAAGTAATAGCAGCTGAAGATTCACCGTCCAACAAGTCTGACTGCACTGTTTCTTGTCTATGTTTGTGCACTTGCATAGTTTCCGTCATGGCGGTCTTGAATTGTCTTTGCTGTACAAGTTGCAATACTTGCATCTGCAGCATCTGAACAACTGCAGATGTCAGGTTCTCACCGACTGAAACCACTTGAAGTGGAGTAGCGGTTGGTTCTGGAACCACTCTTGGAAATCGCGCATTGTAACGTTCAATTTCAATCTTCGTCCGCAAACAAGGTCTTCTGGCTACAATTTTGCTTTACCGGCGATGAATGCTCCGAGCTCCGAGCTATTAGCTTGCTGAATTAGATGAACTACCGTAAAATTCCGGGCAAGCGCCCCCACCCGAGCAAGAGCCCCCCCCCCCCCCCAACTTCACTTCTAATTTCACATTTCCGTGCCGTTCCGAGAAAGCGCCCCTCCCCGCTCCGCACCCGTATCACGCACTGCGCTGACCGTGCCCTGGCAACACTGGCCTGCGAAATTCAGTCCAAGAATCCAATCCAATCCTACTTTACAGCCCGATCAGCCCGGTCGCGACACGCCATTGCAAAGCCGCGCATTGTCGCCTTGTTTTGGGGGTGTCAGGTCGGCTATGTCTCGCGGGGAAGGAGCGACCAGCCACACCGTAGTCCGGAACCCAAGTGTTTTATTATCACTTCTCTCGAACTGAAGATTACCCCGAGCATGCGCACTAGCATGGACGCGTTGCCGCGAGGCATGAGAGTGAAAACGGTCGTGTCATCACTACAGGCTTTGCATTCTTACACAGTGGCAAAGAAAATCGAGGTCGTCCAATGGCATTGTGAAAACGGGAAAGACGTACACCAGACGTCTCGACACATCAAGCTTGACCGGATACGGGAATGGGACAAGAATTTTGACAATTTGCTACAGCAAAAACTATGGGAAAGCCAAAGTTTGACGAAAGCTAAGTAACGGCGCGCCGGTGTTCAGTGAATACGTGGACGATGCATTCTTTGAATACCTGGAGCGCGAAAGAAGTGCAGAATGAGTCATTAGCAACCGGCTTCTTTCTGAAGAGGCTGTCAAAATAGCCAATGGCATGCAGTTGGGAAACATCGCGGAATATGCAAACTTTTTTCTTGCGACCGACTCTGAGGAGTCTTTTGGTGGTTTTGAAAGTGATTAACATAGCAGTGACAAATCTTTAGCCTAATAAAGTCTATGTTCTCAGAGATAAATAAAATATTAAATCCGTGTGCACTGCGCTTTTTTTTTTCTTTTTCTGGCAGAAAAACTTTGTTGTCGCCATCTTGAACCATCTTGAATTTTGGTGCCATTCCGGGATAGCGCCTCCCCCCCCCCTTGCAAGTAATTTTGAGTTGCGTGCGGGGGGGGCGCTTGCTCGGAATATTACGGTAGTTCCTCGCTGTTCAGTCGGCAGCTCTCCACGATTGATCGTCCGTCCTTGCCTCGAGTCAAACATAGCTGTATTCACACCATTCAAGCAATGCTGTTTGCTGCACCAAGTATAAAAGTCCCAAGTAATTTGAAAGAATAATGGTGGTTTAATTCTTTTGCCAGCTGTGTCGTCTTCCATCTTGTCTTAGTCTGGGAAGAGTACACATATTAGGGATCACCCTCTCACCGTGTGCTTGAAATAATCCTGATGACATTATGAGAGACCATTTCTCGTAGATTGTGCATTGATTTGATCTCGCAAATGCTGCCAAACCTTCAGTCTAGTTATACACAAATCTGATGTATTCCAGGACTACCCAATAGAGGGCACCAGTGTGGTCTCTGTCGTCAGAGATGTCAGGCGGTTGCAATGCGGTCGATCAGACTCAAATGCAAAAGTACAGACCAACTTTTAGACCAATATTTGAGCCACTATCGTCAGTGACATTCTAAGCAACGCAGGGTGTGATCGTGTGATCGTGTTCTTTATTCGTAATTCATTTCTTGGCATTCTTATCTGCTGATACCGCGACGCGATTGGCTGCGAGGCGATAGTGTCCAGGAATCGCCACGCTCTGCGTTTTGTTGTCAGTGACTCTAGATTGAATTGCATTTTGGAAAGGGTCTAGTTTTTATTTCCTAGGTTCTGCAAAAATGAAGTCGTCTCGAAATAAAAAGGCCGGTTCACAGACTTTTGTTTGCTTATGACCGAGTCCTCTCGTGCGAAGAGAGATCACGCTGGTGCCACCTATGAGGCGGCCCTGAAACTGTATTTGACTTAGGGCAAAGGTTTTGCAGTAATTGCAACGTCAAATGTATGCTGTATCTATGAGAAATGGTCATTTATAATATTGTCACAAGATTTACGAGCCAAATATAAAAGAATGATGCGCGAAAGAAAAGGAAATAGTATGAAAGTACGGAGTGTTCTACAGCAACCATAGATGGCTCCATCTTTGTTTTCTCATCGCAAAAGGTCCGAAGAGGCTCTAAGGCACCTGGTCATAAGCAATTGCAAGTGTGCGAACCAGCATTAGGTCATTACGGTATTTCTTGCAATCCATGGCCACCCCGAGTCGTAGGTGCCTTCCCCAGAGGCCAAAAGCGAAGCGCTTTGTCATCGTCTTCTAGGACCTCTCCGGACAGGATCGTGATCACGGAGGAGGCGGAGCTCATTGAGGTCCCGCCCCCGGCCGACACAAAAGAGGAGGCGGAGCCCCCGGCTTCAGAGGCGACCAACGGGGCAGCGGCGGCAGCACCGCCCGCAGAGCGCCTGGACCCCCAGGCCCTGCGGACCAAGATGCAGGGCCAGATTGAGCTGCTGCGGCTGAGCATGGCCCGCCTCGAGGAGATGTTCACCCAGAACCCAACGCAGCAGTCCTGCTTCGTCATACGCAAGCTACTGGAGCTCTACCGGCACTGCAAGTGAGTGGCTCTCGCTCCCTCCTCCTGCGTTCGTCTCTCGCCGCCTGCGCCAGGTGGGTCGGGGATCCTCACCCGTGTCCCCGCCGTCCCCCGTCCGTGCAGGACCTTTGACCAGCTGTTGGGCACGGCCTACTTCCAGGAGCGCTGCCTCCAGTCCCTGGTGGACAGGCTGCGCCAGAGGGGACGCATCAACAGGTCGGTCGCGGGCTGCCCCTTTCATGCAGCGCTTATCATCATTAAGGCGAAAGCCTTACATGTCTCATCGGTCAGTCGGCCTTCAAAGTCCTTGAGCGAAAACACGTCGACGACACAAACAGTATGAAA
Source organism: Ixodes ricinus (assembly GCA_037355805.1). Taxonomy (NCBI): domain Eukaryota; kingdom Metazoa; phylum Arthropoda; class Arachnida; order Ixodida; family Ixodidae; genus Ixodes; species Ixodes ricinus. The sequence continues at coordinate 6,079 of JAZHYW010060667.1, read as the reverse complement.
ACAGGCAACATGAGAGGTACGAAAACACGTCAGCGACACGAAAAGTACCGAAACCTATGGTTCGCCACTGGACCATGAGATGGTGTTACTTGTGCCAGAATTGGCGGAGGCGTGTGTGTGCAGCGTAAACCCAGCGGGAGAGGTGGACACTCTCGCTCGGGCAGCGCTGAAGAGCGGGCGTGTGACATGTTGTGAGATTAACGGCGCCAAAAGTGCGTCATTTCGGAGGTTTGATATCACCGGGATCGGCACTCGGGTTTTCACCTTCAAGCCGTCTTAGGGATGACATAAGAGACGGTGTAAATTTTGATTTAGGGGTTTTGGATGACACTCAGCAAGTTTCTGTTAGAGCCATATGTGTATTTAAGTTTAGCTTTCACGGCTTTTTTATTTTTTTATTTAGTGTCGCTCTTAGAAAATCACTTTGTATATAGCCCAGGCTTTTTGACACCTTCCCAAGCAGCACACTATTGTTGGACCAACATGGGCCCGCCACTGGCAAAACTTGGCTTCAATATTGGCCTAACGTTGGTTTTTGTCGAAAGCGCTACCCGATCCAATGGTGGACCATTCACTAATGCCAATGTTGGACCAAGATTCGACCAATATTTGAACCAATATTGGACCGTCATTCATGCCATCGTAGGATTTAGGCCAGCGTTGGGCCACAATTTAACCAACACCTAAGCCATCATTGGACCACTACTGGTTGTGGGTCTTACAACCAATATTGGCATCCAAGTTTAAGCATTGGCTTATCCAATATTTGCTTCCAACCTTATGCTCTGGATATTTCGATTTCGGCATCCGATTTTAAGCTCGAGCTGCACTATTTTCCCCAGCCATTTTAGCGGGCATGCAGCTTTCTTTTCAGATGTATTTATAGTGTTCAGTGCAGAACACTATACAGTTAAACCTCGATGTAACGAAGTCGGTGAAATTCGGAATTTACTTCGTTACATTGAAATTTCGCTACATAGAAATTCGGGGCAAACGTTAAAGAAAGTTTCCACAAATGTTTCTCGGGTGCACAAAACTCACCGAGGACACGTTTATTTCGGTTCAACGTAGTTCGTCGTCTTTTTCTGGGCCACTCTTGACATTATTATTTGCATCTCAGTACGTTAGCATAGCCAGATGGCCTGCATCGCGTCTTCGTCTTGCTGTGTGCTCGTGGACCGCCTCAAGACATCGATCTCGTCCACCACTTCACGGTTACTGGGCATATCGCAGGTGTCTTGCTCATCAGGCTCGCTGTCGTCCCCGTCTTGCGAGTTGCCACGAACATCGCTAGCTATCGCCTTGTCGGTCACCTCCTCCGTCGCAATGACAGCAGAGTCGACGTATAGAAATAGCCGTCGAGGTCGACGTTGTCTGGGACGGCTCCATCGTCTTAAAGGCCCCATCACCCAGGACAACGAGAAACGCATGCTTTTAGTTAGGCCTTGAAACGAACTACGCAGCGCGAACGAAGCCGACGGACGAAACGGCGGCAGGTCTAGTGTCCTCTGGTGGCCGTTCTGTACACCCCACTCGCCAGACTCGGCCTGCTTCACCCTTTGTGCTTTATCGGTGGCCCGTTTCAGCACGTGTGCTTCCCAAAATCTCCTTTGGGACCCAGACGTTTGTGCCGAATTGTCCATGAAACTTCGTTACATCGAAATTTCAGCAAACGGGACATCGTTACATAGAGGTAAAAAATACATGGCGTGCATACACTTGCGGTTAGAAAAAGTTATGCACTTCGTTACATCGAGGGTTTCGTTACATAGAAGTTCGTTACATTGAGGTTTGACTGTATGTCTACATATCTGGCCGTTTTATGCCTGAACAGGAGAAATCGTCTCACGATCAGTTCGATACCTGCCATTGTTTGTAGGAACGATATGAGAAACACTGCTCAACAAACATATCCACGATGCGTTCGTTATACACAGGTCATGATCGCTAAAGCAGTAAACATACAATGTTGCGAAGTACCACTCAAGATCATTTAACCCAATTTATGCTGGTGGAGTTTTTACCACACATTAGCTAGTTCAGTGCTGAATGCTTATTAACAAGTAAGTAACACGAAATGTGCTGAAATATGAATTTTACTGCGCCTCTTACGGAAAATGCTGATCCTTTGCAACATTGTATGTTTGCAGCTTGAGCATTTGGAGTTACACATTCCAGTCCTACGGTTATATTTCTATCTGGGTGATTGGCTAGAGATATCGCCTGCGCTTGCAAGCTTTCCGGGAGTTCGATATCCAATATATTGTGCCGTTGTAAAACAGTGCTTTTACATGTCAATTTTATTCACATTCAGCCCGCGAGATTTGAGTCGATTGACAGCCAATTTGTCTATCCACGTGGGTTGTAGCTTGCTAAAACGGGTTACAACTGTATATGCCATCTTCAAAAAATACAGTTGTAAGACAAGCCACATTTACTGCTGCAAAATATCCCGTTAAGTCAATATTACATGCAGGTAAATATAAAAGTCTGAAATGCAAAGTGTACCGTCAGTGCATTTTATTAAAGTTTCGATTGAAGGAAAATTTAAATAACAATGAGTGCCAGGGTCCATCACTGCAAGCTGTGAACCGGGCAGGAACTTGATGGAATTCCACGCAGGGGCCTGGCCACAGGATTCTGAAAGAGACAGAAGCGGGGTTTTGGATTCAGGTGAAGGGTTCTCAAAGGCTCTCAGTCCTGTCTTACGCTTGTCAATAATGAATATCAAAACAAAACGTAGGTTCATTAATAATCGCCGCTCTTTAATTAACTATTCGATTAATCGGCTCAGTTGCTCTTCAAGTATAAAATCTCGGAAAGGCCTACCGACTCTTTACTCTTGCGAATAGCATTCTTTGGATACTTCACGCACTTTTCGTCTATGTATCTATCTATCTATCTATCTATCTATCTATCTATCTATCTGGCTATCTAACCTCTTACGCCGCGGGTCGATAAATAAATAAAAAAGACCGGCGCCGGCGGGATTCGAACCGTTGACCCTTTGATCAGCAGGCAGACGCGCTAACCACAGAGCTATGAAGGCAGTCATTCAACGCACTCTAAACACCTGTTTATATCTTTACCATCGCGCGCGCTTCCCATGCGCACGAGGGCTCATTCCGCTCTCGTGAGGCTTAGCACGGCCCCTAGCTCACCCTCTCCCGCGCTCGGGAGAGGGTGATGTAGCGGCCGTGCTCAGCCTCACGAGAGCGGAATGAGCCCTCGTGCATGGAACGCGCGCGCACCGGTAGCTGTGACAGCGCTGTAAAGCGCGTCCTATGGTAAAGATATAAACAACCGTTTAGAGTACCGTTGGTTGAGACTAGCTGAGACGCCAGAAAGTCTGGTCGGTACCATTTTGAGTGTTTGTGCGTATGGCGCGTGCTTTGCTCGCCTTCCTAAGTGACACAAACGCACGTGCTGGGCTGCGGAGATCGTGCGCAGGGCTGTGAAAGTGTCAACAAATTTAGAATCGCCTCAAGAGTGGGCTGGCGTATCTAGAGTGTGCCGGCCACCTGACGAACGCGCATAACTCCGCACCGTTTGATGCTATTCTGATTCAGTGATAACTATTCCTACAGTGGGTTTATGTTTTCTTTCCAGTGAATCATTGTTATAGTATGCATGTTAAACACTTAGTACTGCCTTCAAAATAAATAGATGTGCAGGTAGGATCACCGAGCCGGCTTGCTGAGTCAGTATCTCAGCTGAGACATCGTGGCGGTGAGAAAGCAGTTGTAAAGGCTGGGCGCAGCGAGTGTCTGAGTCAAGGTTTGAGTCTCTATCTCAGCCTGTGACGCTTGCTTTGTAAAGTGCTTTCCTTTCCTCCGTCTCCAACTGAGACGCTGTTTTAGTAAGATGGCCCAGGCGTGTTACTGCTGTTTTGTTCATGGCTCGACTTGTCCTCCTACTCAGAGCACATCGATCTAGATTAAAATATTTATAGTGATTTAAAAAGTAATCAAATAGTACGAAGGTTATTTCATAAATTGCTTAGCTCTACTCTTGCCGCATCATAGCGTCCCTTCAACCCTTCATCCCTTCATCTAGCTCAGGGGTTCTCAAACCTTTTGGCCTCACGGAACCCCAGAAGCCTCTAAAACTGCCGCGGAACACCCCCCCCCCCCTTCCTCCATATTTGCCGACCGAGAGGCAACAGATGCATAATTGTAGGCAATTTTGCTTGTGTTGCTCCCATATATCCCCACAATATCCATCGCGATGTCAGTACAAAGTGAGATGAAGGCGCTGTGCATGGTCTTGCCGCGCAGCCTGCGGCAAGGCATTGGGGGGGGCTGCAATTTGGAGGTTCGCGGAACCTATGAGACCAGCCGTGGAACCCCCGTGTTCCCCGGAACCCAGTCTGGGAACCCTGATCTAGCTTTAAGAAGTCATAAGCATTGCCGATCTCGCCATATAAGTTCACACCGATATTTCTACGTTAATGTGAAAGAGAAAAGATGTTTTTAAGTTTGTTTTGTATTTGGCAGCACGGAAATATGTAGTTATAAATGTGCCATAATGCCTCCATAATATTTACAATTTATAAATCTAACACGCTGGCCTCCCTCTTGCAGCTCACCAGTGCCAAACGCACCACTGAATTCAACAGTTCAATAAATACCCCGCTATACGTGGGCTGCATGACAGTGGAACAGCAACGCTGATGCTTCAATCAATCAAGAATTTAAGATAATCATCACGCACATAAAATAGCTTGTCGATGTAAAGACAATTACTGGCAATTACATCACTCGCAGAGCGCGGCAGAAAAACAGACACTCCACTCGCCCAACAAGCCGAACCTTGGCAACAAGGCACCACTCAAGGCTATGTGCTATTCCGGCTTTGGACGCATTGGGAAGACTGCACACTACAGCAGCCCATCTACCGCCAAGAAGACAGCACATATTTTAACAGAAGAAAAAATGCGATAAAAATTAATTTGAACGCAGAAGTAGCCAATCAGAACGTCTCTCGCGGACTGTTGGAATAAAAAATAACTACAAACAGCGCTGAACGGGGCATTCCGGGCCGATCGCTGTGTAGGTTACACGATTGAACTCGCCTGGCACGATTCCTGCCACAGAGTTCGATACAGTTCAAACTCGTCGGATAGAGACAGAGCGTACATTTCGGCAGAGCAGAGAATACTTAACCCCAATGGTCAGGAGAACTCTCCTTGTCACTCACACGGAAGAGAAGGCAGGTCCGTCGTCTCTTCCCGGTCCGTCGGCAATCAGTGGTCACATGTATGCCCACAACATAGGAAGATCACTCGCTCTGTAGGCGCTGCCGACAGGAGTATCTATGGTCTTGGCAATCCGCATGTTGAAGATCGCACTTGGCACTAAGAGATCGAAAATGCGCTGCTGCGTGATCGGAACTCTAGAACCACCGTTCTGCCGGTTCTTAGTATAGGTAACGTGATGGCGGAGGACCTTTGAGCCGCTTCGCCTCGATATAAACGGTCTGCTAAGCAATCAAATGCACTCGGACAACTTAGAAACTGAACACCACGGTGTCCTGACTGTGCGCATGATTGTCTTGCCAACCTTGTTCCTTCGAAAAAAACTGTTCAGCCACAAAAGAACCCTATTTCTGCAGAAAAGAAAAAAGACATGCATAAATTTCGAAGCGCACCTGCCCACTTCAGTTCGCGGATGCGCGTGTTGAAATTGTGGAGACCGTCCCGGCCGCGCCCCACTGTCTTCCAGTCACTACCTTATCGTGTGGCCTTGGTGCATGCGATCCTACTTTCTGTGTGTGTGTGTGTGCGTGTGTTTCGCGGGCTGGGCTTCACCACCCCTAAGCTGAGAGTGAGAGAAGCTAAGAAGCTCGGTGAACCGATCGCAGGTCTAGCTTTAATCACGTGATCACGCTCTCTCCCATAACCACGCACAGAGAGAGTGGTGCAGGTGATGACTGGTCTGGCCGGCGCGTAAAGGCTCCTCCCGCACTGTCAGCTTAGGAATGCAAAGTGTCCTCCTTCCTCAAGGACGCCGAGTCCTCCTCACTAACAAAGCAGAGAGATTTGAGAGAGATTAGGGGTGATGGCGTGGGGAAAAGGGAG